>JAQIXG010002163.1:0-18619 GCA_034700105.1 Oconnorella tubifera | reverse complement strand
AATTACTAAAGACTTTGGAATGTATACCCTTTTAGTATTGGTTGTCATGTTTATCGGCAGTGCAATTGGACGAGTATTAATACAAGGCAAGAATAATTGTTTAGTGGTAATTATATAAATATATACTGTAGATATCCATTTGCAAAAACCGGATAATACGCTAAATCAAGATAATTAAATATATAATTAAATTTAGCTGGTTGATTTATGATTTCTATTATCTTTTTTAGATTTATTTTCTAACTTTTATTTTTAATTTCTAATTTTATAAGTCATATACTAGTTGGCGAAATGTCACTTTATGTGTAAAGAGTTAATCTATAATTTGAGAAACATTTAATCTTGATTGAAACTTAAAATTACTTGATTGATTGCATTTATATCGAAATAATCTGAAATTATGAACAACTCACAAATTAGCTTGCAACTTTCATTCTACCGTTAATAAATTGATTTATGACTCTATCCTTTCCTTTCAGCATAAAAATATGCTTGCGTATTTAATAAGCATTCAGAATTGTCCACATTAACTGAACTGATATATACCTGCAATAGGCCTACTTCTGCTCCATTTTTTTCATTTTCTAACTAACTCATTACATTTCATTGTTTTTTTTAATTGTGCGACTCTTTAGCAAATAAAAATATCTTTAGATATTTTAAAAAATATCTACTACACCTATTAGACCTACTGCTACTATCTGCGTTTTATAAATTGTCCAAGCATCCTGTGAAAATGGCAGAATTTTTTTGGAAGAATTACAGAAAATATATAATGTCCACTTTACGTTTAGGTGACTCGGAACCTAGCTCGAAAATGGAAGGATCTTTGATGGAAGTACCAGACGTGGGTTGGGAGCCCAACTGTCCGAAAAGATACGGGCACGGATTATCTAATAGAGGTTGCTTTGACTCGTGTTCTCAGAACGGACTCATATGCTGTACGTGTGAACAGTACATCAGCAAATTGTATGACCATACCCAGATATGCATGTGCTGCCCACAGGTCGACTAACATAATATGCAGTATAATATAAAAATTATGTTATAAAATAACATAACTATAACCGACATTATATATACCATGCTAAATTTTTAAAATCATCAAAGACTAAGCTGGTAGCACGATATTATTGATGAATTAAACAAAAGATCGCAGACGTACTTTTTAAACTGCTTAATTATTTAATTACACTAATTTTCACAAAATATTTCATAGATTTAAGTCAAATAATGAAAATTGTATCTTGATATACAATCGCGAATTAAACGAATAATATATGTATAATATTATATTCTAACACAAATACTGCATTTGGTGCAAAATTTATCAAGTTTTTGATTGTAATTTGTTTCTGACTAAAATGTAACTAGATCTCATGTTATATTTTAGGATTACGTTTGCTGTGGTCAATTTTTAACACCGGAGACTCAGGGCGGCAAGTCCACTTGTTGTCCTCTCGGTACATTGTGTAATTTTGATGGAACATGCTTATATTCAGAAGGATCTAATCCCGTTCTAGCTGGTGTTGCAATATTGGCCATCTTAAAGTCTTCCAAATGCCGTAAGTAGTCAATTTTTTAAAGCAGAACCTATTTTAGTGTGACCAGGACCACGCTTTGTGGTCCTGGAAATGTGGATGTGGTCATGGAAATAGGAAGATGGTGTTAATTTTGTAGTGTGGTGGACGGATCGAACAGTGTGTGACACTGTGTAGAGTACTGTGTACGTGACGATTTATGTTACGACCATTGAAATACTAATATAGATGAAAATGATTAAAAAAATGTCGTTCATTTTTTTTCAAGAATATTTTGGAAGGAAGAATAGATCCTAGGTGTGCGACTGCGTATCAGCACTTCTACGCTTAAGCTTTAACCACGGCATACGCGTACCTTTAAGCTTTTGTGATCCTGGAATTTAAAATAGGCTCTGCTTTAAAGTTATGTAAACTCTTGTTCCTGTTTAAAGTTATATGATAATTGGTCTGCTGAAAGGAGAACATGATATATTTTGATTTCGAGATAAAATATTTTGCATGCAATTAAATTTTGTTAAATACTTGTAACATGAAGCGTAGATATTACTGTCATTATTCATATACCCATCAAAACACATTCGAATGTTTATTACTAATCGCATTTTTATTTATTAGTTAGCTTGTTTTTATGATATAAACTTTTTAATAGATTCAGTAATCACGTTTTATTTTCTGAATACAGTCACTCTCAATACTTGTTTATTTGAGCTACTTCTCAACAACAAGTCGATAACAATATTTCTATATAGCCGCATAATGGGGCATAGGCTATAGTTTTTTTCAACTTTAAACACAACAGCAAAACATATAGCTAAAATATGATATATTTATGCTACATGTTTGCATCTAGTACGCTGGTATTTTTTAATTGCCATGATAGATGAAAGCTTATACCGTATGATTTTTTCTCTTTACTTGATATTCATTGGTGTATTTGTATTTTAGTATATTGTGTATTTTGCATTATGCATCCTGTGATTTGACCATAAAATTGATATCTATCTACCATTTCAACCTGCAGCCTTAATATGTTCTTAGATTAAGTGCCTGGAAAAGTTTGGTTGAAGTATGTGCTAAGAACTTTGTCGTTTATTGATTTTATTGAACATTTTATACTAACTGTTTATATCTGTTTTAACCATCGATATCTTTTCTATGTTTTAATTCATTCAAAGCAGTTCAAGCAAGAAAATAAAGAGAATATATTAAATAAATTATAATAAATAAAATACAGATGCGAATAAGTTACGTATATAATTCGATTGTAAATTAGTAATAATGAATCATTTTGTTTTTCACAGCAAACATATTCTGGAATTTGGGGGAGTTAGAAAGATTATGAAGACAAAACTATAAGTCATCGCCTGCAACGAAAGATTTTTAATGTTAACTTGTAATATAGAATAGTAAGCTGTTTCACTTAAGAAACTCGACCAGAACTTCGATAGTTTTTATTCTTAAAAGTAATCCCGATGCACTTGAGTCATCTGCGCCAAGGTTATCAGTCGCATGGCGACTGATGTTGAGTGATCGATCAAAGAAAGTTAATCTTTTCGATTGAATTGTTGGCGAATTATCGTTAGAGTTTTGACGAATGTTGAAGCTTTTATCTTTCTTCAGCAGCAAACAAACACCACGTGCGAAACGAATCTAGAATCTGAAGAATCTTTTAAATAAGAAATAGGTTAATCGATCAAATAAGTGATAGTAGTAAAGTTGAACGATGTATGAAAATAAACACTTTAGTGTTCGAAAACTGGTATTCCATATAATAGTATTATACAGCGGATAGAGTAAGTAGGACCTAATATGTAAAATTTCAAAAAATTAGATAGACCAAATATATATGGAACTATCAACTCATTAAAATCAACTCTGTTATTTCTCGTATAATATAAAGAAGTTGCATGCACTATAAAAATAATGATTCGAGAAAATCATAGTATTTGTTTCAAGTTGAAACTGTGATATATAAAAATAGGCAACATATGTAAAATGTCTATTCTAAAAATGCGATGGTATACCAATATATTTATTTAGTAAAATTCTTTTAAACAACATTAATTTCAATGATTAATTTCTTTAACAAATATTAAGTTTCCACTTGAAAATTAAGAATGATACTGAAATATCTATTTGTGATTTTTATATATCTATATTTGGATGCTTATCTACTGTATATTTCTTATATAAAGTATACATTAAGAAATAAATCCAAATTTTATTCTGCTCATAATTTGTAGTAGGCTAGCTTATATTATATTTCTATAATATAGTTTAAATCTTGACTAAAACATTGCTTTTATTCGTTGTATGAACTTGTATCAGTTAGCATTATTCTGTGTTAACAAGATATTGTATGTTTTAATTCAAATTAAACTATTCGCGATTTTTTGTTTATCATTCTACTTAATTTTAATTAACTTTCATACTCGTTATTTTTAATATTTATTCACTATGTGGTAGATTAAAATCAAATGACATTTATCGGTTGCTGAGTTCGCATTTATCTTTTGATTATAACTCCGTGATGAATGTATTAAATTTTATTACTACAATTGTAATCTTATCTCTATAACTTGTCTATTTATATATTATTAATCTAGCATTATATATGATCCTGATATAGTATTTGAAATTTGAAAGAAATAACAAAATCATTAAACTTGCGTCTTGTTTTTTTTATTCTAATTTAATTTAAAACACTTCGTCTACAGAAATTAATTTAGTTTCATTAATTTAGCCAATGATACATTAGAGTAGTAGAAATTGAAATTAATTTTACGCTACTCAAAGATAATAGCTGCCGAAATAATCATTTATTAAAGGGTGCAACAAGTTATATAGTAGTATGAAGATACCAACTGATACCAACTGGTGTCTTGTTGACTAAACTGCGAGAAAAGATTACATGTGACTTGAAGTCTAGACATTGAACCGATAAGTTCCCAGAACGTATCGCTCTCAATTGTTGCGTCATTTAAAAACACGCTTTATTTAATAACCCGGCTAAATCTATCGAATAATGTTTTTCGAACCTAATTTATTCTTACAATCTTATTTTTACAATAAATTTTCAAATTGTTTAATCTTTGGTACAGAAACATTTAGATTTCAATGTTATGACAGAAAATTAATACGTCTTTTAAATTAAGCACGAAATGTTATCTTTTCTTTACAAAAAGTTACTAATCAAATATATTTGCTATCATCGCATATTCATTTGCCAGAATTTTCATTACTGAATTTTCTACCCTTATAATTTTATTTGCATTTTCCATTAATTACAAATTCAGGCTACCCGATCCATCCCAAAAAAACTGTATCTATTAAGAAATTTACGTAATTTCACAGAACAATTATAAAGTTAAGAAATAATGTTAAGAAGAATGTTTGTTAAACAGTATCCGCTGACATTAACGTTAGCGGTAGAAGCTCAAGATTTTAGTAACTGTAGAGTTTAATTATTTTTGACAATTGCATTTTGACTATTAAATATTTTGTTCTGGTTCTAAAGAGAAGGTGGCAACCGACAATAATTGCACAAGATGCCCCGCTGCGCCTCGCACCATCAGTCATGCCGTATGTTATTACAAATGACGCGCACTGGCTTTCAATAATTGATCAACGCATTGCCCGGTTCTTGAAAGCTTTCCATCAGTCAAAATATTCTCTTCCGCTAATACTGGCAGGCCGAAAGTAACATGATTACTGAGGAGGAAAATCATTTCGCGCAGTTTTTGCTGACTTTATTAAGAATCAACTTATTAAATTGAACTCTTTGTTTCGGTGTAAACTTTTGCTGAATATTTTCACGGGTCTAGTAAGTTCTGGGAAAAAATTATTACGAAATTATTTCGTCTAGATTATTTCGGTTAATTTTTATTTTTACTAAATTTTGAAACGTGTTTTGGATTTGGAGTGAGTTTAAAGCTTTTGTTTTTTTTCGTTATCGGACTCACGAAATGAACCGTTCACTTAGTATTTAGCTTACTTTATAGTTGCGATTAAATAACTGAATTATTATCACATTAGCCAAGTTAGGTTAATATATTTTGAATTGTATTGCAACTATATCATTAGCTAAATTGTATCGCAACTATATGATTAAGAAACAAATTACATAGACGTTTATTTACAAGCACGTTTCTCTTTGTTTCTTTCTTGCAACATTCTTTCCATACATCAAATTAGCGATCGTCTACAGTTCTATAAGGGAATTTTCTTGCAATTATTGTAGACAACTTACAAAACGTCTAAAGTGATGTCATGGCATTGTGTTTACAAATTGATATATCTGTTGCATCGTATAATAATATGATAACATTTCTGTTGACGGTATCATGTAGCACTTTGAGCAAGATCGTGATGTAGTTGCAACATTTAAATCACGAATTATATCAAATTTATATCATAATTGCATAACGGTTAGTCACGGCGTGTAGCCGCCGTATCAAACTGCAAACATCACGATTACAAAATAATATTCCGCGAATCGGCCCCACAACTAATGCGACTGCATGCAAGTCATGCGTCCGTCCATTGTCCAGTGTAGCCAGAGGCATGCACGCCTACGATCAATAAGCAGGCAGAGCCGCAGGATATCCAGGCTGAGAGGAGACCGGTCACTTGATGCTTGCAGCTGAGATCCTGTCTTGACCTCTCAATGCTCGATACACGCGATGCAGAAGAATAAGGAACGTGAAAGAAATTATACCCACAAGGGGGGTTAATGATATTTTTATAGAAAATTTAATATAAGAAGTAAAGGTTACGTTTTTGTATTTTTAAGAGTTGATATATTTAGAATTATTATATGTGTTGATGTTTTTTGGCAGGGTTTTATGATTTTTATGTTTCTCGCTAAGCTTTCCAAACATTGTGTAGTAAATTCAGCTGATATACTATTTATAGTTTTGTTTGAGTTGAAAATAAAATATGTAGATAAATCAAGAAACGAGTTTCCATATATTTATTTGCAAAAGAAATATTTTCTTTGAAATATTTTTTATTCTTTGAAAAAGATGCGATGAAGTGATTACAGTTTCAATTATTTTTTGTAAGTTATAATAATTGGTACATAATTTCAAATTATCTTCAACAGTTATAAAAATTAACTTAAATTCAAATTTGTAGGCCTTCACAATTATGGTCCTATCAAATTCTTTTATTTGCATAATTGACTAATATTCATGACTACGTTTTTTATCTTTCTTGTTATTTGAATTTGGGTAATAATATTCTGCATTATGGCAGTTTAATAATTTGAAACTAACTTTAAAAATAACGTTTTCAATGTTCAATGACACAAATTCAATAGGCATACATGATTCTGCTACTTCAAGGTAAATAATTCGTTTAGTTCACTTCATCGAAGCAGCGAGTCTGCAATATTCATTTGAGATCGGATATACTGTACAATATACGTCACAGAAAATCCTATAGACGAACAGATCCAAGATGCTACGTAATCTTCATTAATCATTCAGCATGCCACAGAAAGAAGAGGAATTATTATCATACTGTCATACTGTTATTATCATCTATAGTCAAATCTTGAAAACGTGAAGCTTACATATAACGTTATGAACTTTACGTTTGCGTTTCGATGATAATCCTTAATGGACGAATTAATCTTTCCACAGTATGCGGAATAATGCAGACTGACTGCACACAAGAGAGACAGATGCAACTGATATATGAAGCTGTTTTAAGAAATAATTGTGTCTAACGTTAACAGCGAATATTAGAGTGGTATAATTAAGGTAGGTATAATTTTGTTACCTCGATTAATTATTTTAGTTAATGTTCATAATATAATGGATATATCGTAAAGAGTTACTATAATATCTGTATATTGAGCGGATGACAGTGTTTGTAAAGATGACAATTTTATATATCATATTGACATGAAATCCAATATTGAACATTTAAGTTAATAAATGTTCAAAAGCATTAAAATAAAAAAGTCTGAATATTCAATGTAAGTTAGCCATTAATAACGTACTAAAGTCTATATTGCTGGATATACAGACAGCATTTTGTCAGCATAATGTTATAGAGTAGGCCCAATAATGTACTCACATATTAAACTGCATAATAGTGACAAGTTTGTATTGTCTAAAATTATTGTGCCATTTCTACATACTAGTTTCCAATTACAAAAAGTCCGAGATTTACTGTTGGCCTTCTATGTACACTTGTGCATGATTGTTAACTTTAATAACCTGCAGTTGCTGAACGCAGCGTTCAAGTTAAAAGTATAATAATCTGTAGAACAATTATTTTGCTATTAACAAAACTGGTGATACCAGCATGCAAAGACCATAAGGTGAATCTCCTTTCTTTTTCACGTAGGCCTACATCCTATCATCCGGGGCCAAAGACCGCCGGAGGACCCCAATGTCAAATAGCAAAAATGCGTTACAGTGATTATTGAATAAAATGACTGGCTGTTAAAATACTGACTGAATGACATTTAAAAAATCGTTATTTTTTGTTAGAGCAGTTTATGTAATTTATATATGTTTGTGTAATTTCACCCCGTTGTGATGAGACATTAGGGAATGAGGTTAAAATTTTTCTAAGACATTAAAGTAAGGCTTGTATTTATAAATTACTGTGATACAGTGACAACTGACTCCTTATTGAATAAAGTGAATATCTGTTATAACTCTTACAACGAGTTAAATTAAAATTGCGCATCATTAGGCCTATGTACGTCGATTAAATAAAAAAACGCAAAGCGTAATTCTGTCATAAGTTTTTTCTTTGGGCCCAATGTCCAGATATGATCGTGAATTTTTATTCTTCTATTTTCATAGTATCTTAAAATTGTTTCGCTATCCAATTTGTTTCAGAATCATTGACAACATGACTGACCAACAGCAACAGCCAGCTCAGAGACAACAGTACCAACAACATATGATGCAACAACAATCGCACACTGAATTCGGCTTACCCCGCTATGTCCTTGCCTTTCTTCGTCACATGGAAGTTCACAAAGAGTATCTAAAGTGGAATATTGCTGAGGGTTCTCACAAACTAACACTTACGCTAACTTGGAATTTTCGCCGAAATAAAGTTAAAGAGAGTTTCTGGGGTAAGATCAGAAAGACACTAAGAATCGGCCGAACCGCGGAAGATGCTTCTGATCCTGAAGTTAAGAACGACATATCATCCGTGCCTTACAGTGTCACTAGATTTTTAGAAGGTGGCGTTAAGCGATCGATGCACGCCAATGAATCTATGAACGATGGATGGATGGCATCCTCTCAGCGACATACGGAGAGACGGCGTCAGCAGCAGGCTGCAGTCAGACATTACTGGGGTTCCAGAGGTTCCTCGCAGTCCTTACCCAGTCGAAGAACCGCCGGTGAGAATGAAATAAAGGTAAACAGTGGAGGAAACAAAGATATTTCTTACGCACGTAGCTCAGATAATGAGTATGGAGATTCTGAACTTCCTGAAAATCAATTTCAGTCAAGAGGTTACTCCAGCTATCATAGTCTTCCATCGACAAGAAGTAACAGGGAAGTAGTACATCGTCAACGAGCAAAGGAAGCAGCGTCACCCTTCCATTGCAGCTGGCATGGAATAAGCCTTGATGCTTCATCCACAGAAGATCGCATCGATGACGAAACTGTGACGTCATCTCGAAATATAAGTCCCGCTACTGTAGCCGCTTCGCCTTGGTCTGTGCATCGTAACAGCAGATATGCTGGCAATGTAAAATCAAGTAATGTGATAGGTGTAGATGAACGGATACAGATAAGGGGAGGGATGGATGATTTAACACCAGAGTTATCTAGTGAAGGAAATGATTGTTCTTCTGCTATTACAGCCGTCGGAGGATTTCGTACATACACGCATAATCCATCGAATCTTTTGCCTGCTTCTTGCCTTGTGTCAGCTAACAATAACAATTCTGTTAATACTTGTAATTATACGCATGATTACGTTAACTTAGCATCTGCAGTGTGGCCTAATAAGCAAACTTCTAGTGACTTACCAATAAGATACAATAATCAAGCAATAGGTGGATTGTCTGATGTTTCTGAGAATGGAAGAAGTACAAGTACAGATCGCAGATGTTTGGTGACGTCTGGATACGACGGATTGCTACTGGATGATTTACCAGAACGTGGTTGCAGTGACTATGCGAGTTCATCAGAAAATGACTCAGCAGTTACTGGTTATGGACATGAAATCACACAAAATCAAAATACTATAAGAAAACAGTGGCCGTTTTACAAATCTGACGGATTAAAGGAAAGCTATCACTCGGATGGTGTAAGTGTAGATTTGCGCAGTCAAGGAAAGATCGATTCAGTTTCAAAGAATAGAAAAATGATGCAAAGTGAACATCAGATGATTATTTCTCACGATAAACCTCCTTCACCGTCCTTTAGGGCAGGCGTTTCAGCTGATCCTCATTTGCCTAGTAATCATCCTGATCGCATTACTGAACAATTTCAACAAACAAAACTTACCTGCTTTGAAAATGATCAGCAAATACGTAATTATGCTATGAGATCAAATGCTGATAGCGCAAAATTCCGTTATTCATCAAGAAGACATGCATCACAGGAGTATCTGAAAACAGCAAATGCTACTTCAAATTCACTAGATTATGTTAAATCACTGGACAATCTGAGATATGAGAAAAGCTGCTCGGGTGCTAAGAGTAGGCTAGAAAATGCTTCTGAGTTCAGTGAAAGACAAACTGTTTGCACATCGGAAGCTAAAAATATTTCGCAGTCGAGTGCTTCTCCGAGCGTTAATATAGCTGTAAATCAAACAGTCATGAAATGTTTAGACAGTTGTGATAAAATTCTTTTTCGACATTCAACCACTATTACCTGAATCTTTTAAATTTTTAGCGTAATTTTTATTTCCCAGTTTTATGTGTTTTTGTGAAGCTAAAACTTAAAAAATAAAGTAGAATAATTATAATTATTCAATAAATTTGCAAGAAGTAATTTTAATCTCTTCTTTAACAAAATTACTGTGCGTGAGTCAATCAAATTCTTTTTAAGATTATAGCAGCTATTCGAGATATACATTGTATCTAATAGATTTACAGTAGCTATACGCACTTTAGTTCATTTAGTTTTAATTTATTGAATTATCGTGTGTTTTGCCAACAGTCTGAATACAATTTAAGCTATGTGTATACATTTTGTACAACGTAATTTTCGATTGCAATAAATAACCTACAGCATGTCATTATAGTATTGGTGAATAATCATGAATGAAATAGATTTAAATTCGTTTAATTCACATCTATTTCATGGATTTGAAATACCAAATATTTCTCAAGATTACTCAGATAGCAAGTGACGTAACTGACGGGACAGTCACAGTATAGCCTCTCCAAATGTGGAACTATAAGTAAGAAAATTAATTCAACAGTTATAAAAGTATTATAGTATATGCTTACCATTTCATAAATCGTCAAAATTTGACATTTTTAATTATGTTAAAATTATGATAACGATTTACATTCAACTATCCATTTAATTGTTTAGCAGTGTTTTTAAAAAGTTATCGACATGATGGTCAAGTAGAAAAGGTACGCCTATCTTTTATACATCATATAACAAAAAAAGATTGATTTATCTTTACTGTAATCAATTAAGCATCTTTTTATAATTATAGTTAATTGTCTAATAATAATAATTAATTATCAGCTAATATTATCATAATTGATGATTATGATCATATTTGTTGAGTCGTTTCCGTGATAAAGAAAATTTCAGTTACATGCATATAAAAGATGATGATGATGGTGATGACAATGATGAATGTAAATTATTCAGCGGATGCACATTCATTAATAAATTACTATATTTTAACATTAGACAACCTTTTTGTTTCATTTCTGAATAAAATCAAACAAATTTTAACACCGGGAGACGACGCTTGACATTTTCTAAATACTTCATTAAAAAAGGCTAATATCGTAAAAGATAAAGCAATTAATTTAATTTAATTACAAGTTAAAAAATCGTACGAAAATTATTTTTGTCAAAATAATTTGAAACGGTAAAGTTAAAACATCCAGTAACTATAAACATTTGAAAATTATTCTATAACATATAAAAAAACATTAAAATAATGTTATACGAATGCAAAAAACATTGTATTTAAAAGACTAAGTTTACAGATAAAACATACATTAGGTATTTTATTTTCTAATGCAATGTGTGATTCGAATTTTTCTGCATTATTTAATATCAGTATTATTCTAAATTTTGTTTTTATCAAGATAACTGAAGATAGGCTTAGTCTACTGTGGTGTATATTATGTTCCTCAGTAAATTGAGCTGCTTTCGCATATTCAAACTTATAAAGCTATTATTACTCTACTGTATACACAATTTGCATTACTTCTGCATTATTGCATGTTTATTGCATTGTAAAAAAACATAACTAAATTAACGAATGAATGTAAGTTATTGTAAAACAATCGTATAAAAATCAAATATTTAGTCTGCATAGATTATTCGCTTGGTTGTTAATCGCTGTGAACAAGTAGTAAAATATTGATCACCTAAATTTTAAAGATAAAAACATCCATTGCTAATGAATATAAAGGAATTCAAAAAACGCAGAATGTTTAAATTGCATAAATATGCTTTATTAGATGTAGCTGACTAAAATATCAAAGTGAGATTTAATCAAATTCTTATTTAGATAATAAAGATATATGCTAGATAGACTTTGGTATTATTATATACACGCACACAAACACGAACAATTAGAGAAATCGTGTCAATTAGAGAAATAGAAGATTCCACAAGTATAACTTTAAGTTACTAACTCTTTAAAAGAGAAATATCTGACATCTCTCTTTTAATTTTTCATTGTATTCATTGACATTAAATTTACTCGATCAGTATACTAATCAGAAGTAAGCTTTACTTAATGCTCATAAATTATTCATAAATTAATCATAAATTAACGCTATAAAATTAGTATACAAAAATTGGGTGCGCCTCATGAAGTTATGAAACCCCTCCCTGGCAACATAGCTTAAATTCAAACCTGCTAATGCTGTGAGCATTATGCATGCTATTATAATTATTGACTGTTGATGCCAATTAAATTTATCACTGTTACAGTTTCTGTTTAACAAATAAATACTGGATTAGGAAATCGGAGGGACAGTGTAAAATAAAGTTTGAAAAGATTAATTTAATTGTCCGATTTATAAAAGGCAGATTTCTTCAAAGTCAGTATTGCCTTTTTGATTCATGAATTACTATATTAACGCAGTGGTCAAAAAGTAATTATGCAACCCCCTCCCTCACCACACATATTTTTAAATTAATGATTTAATGCAGTTAATATAATTATCCTATTTAAATCATTGAATAAAAATCACATAACAAGATGAATCATTCATAATCAGAAGAAGTCGCATCACTGGCAACATCATCATTTGCAGGACATTCTTCTTTTTCACCCAAAACTGATGTCGTAAAGTCAAGATTGTTTTTCATCACCGGATCTTCCTGATCCGATTCAAGTGACGACAGATTAGAATAGCTTGATGTTATGGAGGATTTTCTCGAAGATGACGAGTGAACAGCACCAGCTGAAGGTGAAGGCCCTTCATGTAAATGCCGCGTTCTGTTTGCCGCGATGGAAACATTCATCTCAACAACGTACTCGTAGTTAGTTACGTGAGTGATGCGTCTTTCAGGTGAACCGTTATTATTTAGATTGAGAAGAGACAGAGAGCGTACTTGAGTGCGAGACATCGTGCTGTTTGGAATGCTGAATTGAACGTGGATGGATTTGTTCATGTTGTCCGGTACTGTGTCCTGGGGACCGAGATCCAGACGCAGCAGGAAAACGTGAGGTTTGTAGACGTCTATGAGTACAACAGAGAATAATTTAACAATTATTATGATAAAAAACCTTTTTGTATTAAATTAGGTAATGTTAGATTCCGTTTAGTCTAGTAATGATCCGTCAAGTTAGCGGAAACTTTATTTAATCATACTTGATAATACCAAATAAAGATAAAACATCGTACTCTCATTTTATAACTTGGATGGTGTTTAAAACCCAATAATTTAACAACTAATTAAAAAATTTACTTCGGACAAAGATTTATTTTTAAACATTTAAAAATAAAGGCAAATCGTGTACAAATAAGTACAATTATAATGAAATAATAAAGTGAAATAATAAATAAAGATAATAATTATCAAAGTTAGAAATCATCCAATATGACTGACCCTCATCACGAGCCGGTAACGCGTCGACCTTCCATACAACTGCCTTGAACACATTCTCATACCTCGCTGTCCCAGTCGACACCTCAACAAGGGTAGGTTCTACTACACCGCGAGCAAACAAGCTCAATCTCTCCTGCAATGCTTTCACCGGAAACTTCTCCGCAGCTGCACCCAGAGTCCCGGAACCATACCGGAACATCCTTTCGGCTCGGAACAAATAAATCCAAGCATCCGGCAGCGGATACCTTATTTCTATATCTCGACAAGGAATCCGATCTATCCGCTTTGTTCCGACCGCAAAGAAAGCCGGAACGACAAGTTCCGAACGAATTCGAACGTGTCGATCCACAATGTGCATGTGCGCGCTGACTCGCAGAGGAAGTTCTTTATCGTGAGGCACTCGAACACGAAACCGTAAAAGTTCAAAGCGAAGTCCATCTAGTGGCTGAAACTTTATGATGTTTTTCTCATCAAAGTGTTTGCGACTGACTGAGGGACGCAACTCGGGAGCCTCTACCGCGATCCAGTCTTCCGTTGAGAGAGGAAGGATGTCCTTGCGACAGACGACTTCACGACCGCGACGTCGTTCATCGTTCAGTCCGATTTCAACCATTGGCATGCCGGAAAGAAATGCAACGCAAAATAAACGAACTCTCGCCTTTTGTCGTTCAACCTGCCCACTGCAGCTGAGTTCAGCGTGAAATTCATCCACGACGTCAACTAGTATTTCTTCCTTTTTGTGCTGGAAAAGCAGACGACGAGAGATTCGCTGATGAAAAAGAGCATCCTCAATAGCGCACCGGAATTGAGACGCAATGAAATCGCTGATGCCTCCAAATTTGAGTAACTCTGTAGATTGTGGGGAGTGCTCGAGCGCTACGCTGACTCTTGGAACTTTTTCCACGAGGCTTTTGAGCTGGCGCAAGTTACTGATAGCTGTGAGGTCACTCAAACGTGGAAGGGCAGGTGGACAGTTGCTTTTAACGCTGATTGTCTCTGAGTAAAGAACTCGTTGAAGAGTTACAGCATGACATCTTGTTCGCTCATCAATCTATTGTGATAAATTAACAGAAACAAATTTTTCCTTGAGTTATCACTTTGAAAAATGCAGTTAACATAAATACTATCTTTTAAGTAATTACCACAATAGTTGCAAGATAGCTGGCTAATCAACATGATATATTTAATAGAAAGATTTGTAATAGATATATATTGTACTCTTTTGCGCTATATTACATTTCTGTCAAATAAAAAATTTATATTATAGAGATTTTAATGAAACAATAAATAGCAATAAACAATAAGAATTGGAGTTTTATACATATCATCAAGATAACGAAATGATATAGAAATAGACTAGATATAGAAATAGAACACAAATGTACAAATGCATTCACTTATTTACATGCTAACAACTTAGTCAGTCGATTCTTTAATCTCTGTAAATTTGTAACAAGTCATTAAGACACATAATACTTACTGTACTTTTATTTTATAAAACAAAAACAAGTTTAATAATTGAGATTAAATCAAATTTATTTCAGAATTGCTGATTACCTGTTGCAAACCTTCATCACAGACTCTCATGAAAGGCTGCAGAGGTAGTTCTAGAATCACTTCGCTCTCTGAACGGTCTCCGTAAACTCGTAAAACATACCGCCCCACCGACTGCTCCACAAGTCTCACCCTCACCGGCTTCCAGAACCTTCCACCGGTCATCATCTTCTTCTTGATGGGCAAGCGTAACAACAAACTCCAGTGGTCTGTCCTCTTGCCCACAAAGAACGGCTCCAAAGGATCACAGAAAGAAGAATCATATTCAGAAGATGTAGATGATGATGATCGGTCTCCGCTATCGTCATCATCAGAAACTGGCTGGGATTCTCTATCGTCACGTGACTGAGGAGTCGAGGCAATCATAGAAGATGTTTTTTCTGAAGTGTACCCTCGTATATATGAAGATCGATTATCAACACCCCGATCAGGTTCTAGTTTAAAATCGTCATCATTTTCTGAAGTTCTTTTAAAATCGTAAGTATCTTCGAAGCTAACTACATCAGAATTCTTTGAGATATACGATGATGATCTAAGTACTTGCTCATCGAGATTAAATGCATCATCGTCTAGTATAGTTTGTAGTGGATCAAATACTGATTGATAAGTTCTGTCATTTGGTTTCATTGCCGCATTGTGCGTGGTTTCTAAGAACTGCTCTGAATTTTTAGAATCATTCCTATTATCATCTTCATTATCATCGTCGTCTTGAATTGTCGCGAATGGGTCAAATATCGTCATGGGAAGAGATGCCACATCGGATAGTTCTTCAATTAAGTCTGGCGGGGGAAAAGGATAAGAAACGGACATAGAAAAACGATCTCGACTTCCGCAGTAGCCAATCTTTGGTGGCTCCCATCTACCAGAACCCGGCGACTCAACACTACCGCAAATTGAAGTATCTGTGTTATTTGAAAACTTTGCGATATTATCGCGACAATTATACAAGTTAGAGAAATCATGTGAAGTAGATTGAAACTTTTCAAGTTTCTCATTTCTTAGTATATCTCCTCCATTATTTAAGGTAGCTATATTATTGCCTGCCATTAGATCGAAGTCACTTACTATTTCTTTTGAGATGTTTTGTCTTTGTAGTCTCATTAAAACTTCTTCCGATGATATCATTGCTATAGACGTTTTTATTGCTTATTTTATCTTATAATTCTGGACCATTCTGAAACAATAACAATAGCCAATAAAAGTAAATAATACAAAACGTTATATTTAATAACATTAATCCCTACGTATGTATGTATAACTGTCGTATACGTATTATCATATTTACCTATTTAAGATATCACTTAGGTTATTTCACAAGGCGTGCAGCAAGTAATTATTTGCCTATGCATATAGTATAATATAATATAATTGTATAATAGCATATAATATAATAGCAAGTAACTATTTGCATATGCATATAATATAACATAACAGACAAGATTCATTGCGTGCAACAAGAATAATTTTTCGATGTTTTTGTAGCAAGGAGTCTTGAGAGATGATATTGTATTAGATACGCCTACTGTATTTCGATACGAGAGCGTGCTGAATAATTCAAAACAGCACAATTATATGCAGGTATAAAGAACTATTACAATAATTATAATGTTTTCTAAATCGATAATAACAATGTAGTGTAAGGCGTTTGATATTTAATAATCAGACGAGTTTTGACAGTTTTAAAATCAATAAGTATATTATAATATATGCTGTTTGCTAGCAACGTCATTTAATAAATAAGTTTTGTAATTTTTTTACAATTTTTGTTTTATCTCTTTTTGCAAATTATTCCAATCTTTTACTTCTATTATTGTCTAATTATTTTTCATAATTCATTTTGTATTTTCCTTCCTTTTTCTATTATTACTATTATAATAGAAAAAATTACTCTTTGCTAATTGAATCTGTTATTTTTAATATATTTTCTAACTATCATATTATTTCACGATATCACTCGCAATTCAGTCGCAACAAAGTTACCAAATTTCTCCAACAAAGTTGATGAAAGAAAGTAACATAATGCATTTCAATTACCGCAGCAGTACGTCTACAAAACTCAAATGTTCATAAATTCAAAGTACCATCACGTTTCCGGCAAGAATTAAATAATAAGAACGCTGAGTGCTCCGGAAATCAAAAGCGGAAACAAATCCAAGAATTAAATTAAAAAATAGCTCGAGAGTCTCGGACTTATTGCATTTGATGGATGAAAAACAAAAAATTATCCTCCAGCGTTTTAACCTGTACAGACGACTGATATTATCGTCAATGACGCCATTCAACCTTTGATGAATCAGCTGGAAATAAATTGCAGCAATGATCTAAAACGAATGGATTTACTTAGAAGTGTTTCGCACTGGTTTCAAGCAGCTTTCAACAATGGGTAGGCGTGATGACCCGAACACTTACCGCGTAGTTTCATAATTCATGTTTAATCGATACGCGCGTTAATGCGTTTATTAGCCAAGCGGAACTAGGCAGCCATGCAGGGGCCTTTGGCCGTCAGCGCTCCCTGTTTAGCTAGTCAATCAATCGCTAGCTGCAGTGGGAGAGGGAGAGGGGAAGGATTGACGTCGTGATACCGAATCAACCAACACAGAACTGTAACAGCCTAAGCGCCAATCCTCCCCCTTCCACTCGTACATAATGATCTAAAAATATAAATTCTATAATTAACTTCTGATTATAAATTGCGCTATATATGGCAATTGCAATAAATTGACATTTTGAATGTGATTTACGGCTTGACTGCAATAAATTATTGCTGTTTTGAGTATTGTCAATTTGAATACACTGTATTATTTTATTTGAGTTACAATAGTTTATTTTATTACAATATGGATCATCATGAGAAGTTTATAAAAATCATTGACTTGACAAAAATTGCAGGTGAAAAACAAGATAAGATATCTGTGACACGTATAGGGCTAGGGTTACCAGATGTCCGGTATTATACCGGACTATCCAGTATTTGAGATTCATGTCCGGTAACAAAAAAAATTGAATCAGTACTAAGTGCAAAGCCCATTAGTACTAAATGCATAAGATCTATGACTTAACATGTAAAACAAGGGACCCTTCCAAATATCTGCCCCTGGGCCCGTCCAGACTCTCACGGTTCGTACATAGCAGCTCTATAGACTCTAATAATTAATGAAGTGACAAGGAGATCCTTTAACAAATACAGAAATTATAACTCTTTGCCATCTAAACAGCTGATGATCTTTTACGTAAAGTAACTAGAAATATTCTTTAAAGAATTTTCTCGAAAGC
>JAQIXG010002162.1:0-18620 GCA_034700105.1 Oconnorella tubifera | reverse complement strand
CTGGCATGGTTAAATTGAAATTTGAAGTTTTTTCATAGAACCTTCATAACTTTTGAACGAATTGAGATATCAATGTGAAATTTGGTAGTTAGATGTCGAATTTCCTCCTCTACACACTGACAAAATTTAGAGAAAAAATATTTATTTTTGGCTTAGTTATCGCAAAGTCGCTAGGGGTTTATTTATTTTTGTCGCACCCTGTAGATATGGATACAATTATTTTATTAAGCGAACCATCATTAAATTAAACCATCAGTATTTTATTATTAACAAATGGCATTAAAAACTATATGATCATCAACTATACACTTTATCTTGTAATAATTGTGAGTCTGAATTTCAATTATTCAATTATTAATTAGTAAATTATTAATAGCATACCAAAATTTTGATTATAGTTACAGTATACAATTAACAGTTAAGTATACATTTATATTCAGAGTATATATTTATAATCTCTGACTACATATTAGAGTCACAATAAAACTGTAATTTCAGAAAGATATAAAAACCAATGAAGACAGATTTTCGGACAAAGAACCTAGAAATGGGAAGGTAGGGTAGGGACAGATATAAATTATCTGAAAATCTAATAAAAATATATTTCATACAGTAATATAATAGGGCGGGACCGAACGCCCCCACAGATCCGCTGATAAATTAACTAAAAACTGATTCTGATTATCAATAACTTAATAAATATACAAGTTAATGAGTGCAAAGTAAAAAAACTCATTGATCTCAACATGTGAGATGTTAGAACTAATATTTGTTAATTAGACTAAATATTAGTTTTGAAATATACAAACGTGAATATGAAAAACCCCAGATAATTCAAACGAATTTGTTGTTTTTTAACTAACAAAATTCTGATACTGAATTCCAAAGATGTTTTTAATTGTACTGACCGTTTAGAATTTCTCGATAAAATGCGTATAAACTTGTTCATTTTACAACATCACATTTTTTCCCAAGAATAGATTTTCCAAACAAAAAAATAAATATAAGAGATCTAATTTTCCAGAAAGAAATAAGGATCAAAATATAGAGCAGGAAATGATTACAAAGTAAAGACGCGAAGCTTTAAAGATCCCAATAAAACTGGCTTTCAGCTCGTCTAGAAGTCAAAACCAGCCATCAACATTCATAAAAATGTATTTTACAGACGCATTTAAGCTCATTCGGCCCATTAATGTCTCCTGCAAAATTGCTCCATTTGCACCTAAGCTTAATGACAAGCTCCATGCAAAGATAAAGCATCATTTCTGGACGAGGGAAAATCTTCTCGGAGACATCTTTCGCTTAAATGTCTGAACAAAATGATAGCCGGCAGCCAATTTAAGCTTGTGAAAAGAAGAAGAATTATAGCGTCAAGTTGTCGAACAAAAAAGGATTTTTTTCATCTGTGAAAAGCTAAAAGAAGAAAAAGATTAGTGAGTTTAAGACTTGGTCTGTCAATGTTATTTAAAGTAAATAAATGTATTAATTTTTATTGTATTTGTTACAACATATATGAAAATCTAACAAAATATGAAAATCTACATATCGTGATATAATTATGTATCTAATTAATAAACATTATGTAACTTTATACCAAAGAGAGTGGAGTATATGTTATACTATATAATCAATTATATTGAGCTGTTTCCCTGATATCCGATGCAGTAAGTTACCAAAATATCTACTATTATCCTAGATATATATGTATATTTATATTTAATTGTCCCATATAAATATATTTAAATTATTACACATACAAAAATTAACCCATAATCTAAATCTAATTGATTGACTACATTATAAAAATACTTTTAAAACTATAACAAAACGGTTTAATTATCTAAAAATATGAGCTCTATTAATTCGTATTTTCATAAGACATATTTATCAACAAATTACTGTATTGGCAAGATTTATTACAATAAATTATGTCTATTAATACTATTACAAAAGATTCAATAAATCATGCTTTTAAATACATAAATCATATATTTTGAAATAATACTAAAATCCTGATGTAGGTTTTAATTATAATAGAATTGCTTGATATTTCTCAAAAATAATTAGATATTATAGCTCTATACAGACAATTCACAGAAAATAAGTATTACAGTTTTTCCCTGTAAAAAAGTTTTTGTCTGTTTAAAGTTTTTCCCTGTTCCCTGCACTTTTAACCTAGACTTTTCAATTATGATGAATCCTAAGAAATATGATTCACTATAATGCATCATAAATATATTCTGGATCGTGAATATAAATTATACAGTATATATG
This sequence comes from Oconnorella tubifera, assembly GCA_034700105.1. Taxonomy (NCBI): domain Eukaryota; kingdom Metazoa; phylum Annelida; class Clitellata; order Enchytraeida; family Enchytraeidae; genus Oconnorella; species Oconnorella tubifera. The sequence continues at coordinate 16,346 of JAQIXG010002162.1, read as the reverse complement.
TGCTGCACTTATATATTTCATTACAACATAGTTTGTAATGCACTTATAAATTCATAATACTGAAGAACTGATAAAGAAATATAATCTGAAGCATGTACTTCAAGAAATACACTTCAGTGCATATCAACAACATATGTCAGAAAATTTAAATCAAGAAATATAATATAGATATTATAAACTGAACAAAAATTAGAGGTAAAACAATATCAAATGTTAATTGTATGAAAGCTATATTAGCGTATTAAATCCATACTCAAACTTCATACAGCACAAAACATAAAATTATTAGAGATTAAATCTATACTTAATTAGATAAAATTCATCACTTATCGCATAATAACACAGAATAAAACTTTCATTGTCAATGACAAAACTATCCATTATTTCAATTATATTTCAATTACAATTGGTTGATTCAATTACAAGTTACAATACAATGACTGTCATCAGAATTATTACAATAAATTCATTATACTGCCATAGCTGCAGTAATATGATTGCAAACTGATAAATAATGCACTATCTATAGTATCTACTGTATCCACTGATACACAGTATCCAACATCTAACTTATATCAACAAATACATATAATACCACTTCACAATTGCACTAAATAGAAATATTAAACTAAATTGGATGTTTTATCAGATTTCTATCGGAGATAAAATGATAAAATTCAAATGAAATTCAAGGCAGTGATTTCAAAATAATTACAAATGAAAACAAAACACTACCTTATTGTTGAATGTTAAACAGTAAGGTTTTGTTTCCAAAAATAACACTGATTTTTGGAAAAGTATTTCAAGTATAATTTTATTGAGACACTTATTATGGCTCAAATCACTAAATAATAAATTAGGGTAAATTGTGTAAATGAGCATATTAACATTAAATTAGCTTAAGATCATATTTGTGGATACTTCTTATAAGGATACCCAACAAAACGGCCCCAAATACATTAACCCAAGAAAATGACCCCGTCAGTTCATTTAAGACCATAACCCTAACTAACCTAAAGTTAACTTTAATACTAACCCTAACTTCAATCCTAAACCTAATCTAAAACATAACCCCAACCCTAACCATAAGAATTAATAGCAGGGACGGATTTGCTAGGACCATGACATTGTGTCAAACGTAAAAGGTAATTCGGCTTTAGTCTATTTTTTCAATACTACAATGTTTTGTTTATAAATAGAAGCAAATGCAAATATCTATATAATGCCTGTTGCTTTTATCATGTTCAAATAGTACTGTCTAATGTCAAATAAATAAACAATTGATAAATTGATAAAGAATTATCCTAATGATTATCAAAAACTTCGCTTTCAACAGAACTTAAAGATACTTTAATAATGATATCAATAAATTATCTAATTTAATATTTTTCTTAGTAAATAATGTCACTATCAAGTACAAAGAATCTGCCTAGAATATAATAAAGATTTCAGAGTATTGTGCATATAAATACATTCACAAAGCATAAACCACACAATGATAAAAATGAAAACATTTGTATAGGCTCTCAGTATATGTTGTATATAGCATCCAATACTAAGAATCAATGCCCAGTAACCAATATAACAATTTTAACATTCTAATAACTGAAAAATTCATCACATTTCCTTGAAAATATATACTCAGTTTATAGCTGAGCAAATTTGTTCTTTGAATTTGTTATTATAAAGCAAATCCAGCAGTTGTCTGCTAAGCAGCAGATCTGGACTTAGAGCTCAATCATTTCACTTTGCTATCTAGATTTAATTCAACACAAAAGACTAAAAATGTACAGCTATTTCCTTTGGATAACAATAGTTTAAAATTACCTGCAATTTCCTTTCGCACATAAAATAGACTACAAATAATGTTATTTCAATCTGCGTACAATAGATCTACTACATTCCTTTCACATCATGATCTAAATATAAAGAGATGATAAAATGACAGGGAATTAGATTCAGTATCCTGTTATAAAACTTTTTATTATAGGATGAGTACAAAGACTCTTGAAATCATTTAACAAACTACAGTCAAACTGGCAAACACACAGAGAACATTAATTAATAACATTCAATTGTAAATAATACACTAACTGAATACATTGAAACTTTGGTCATACATCATTAGTAAGAAAAATATTGTTTCTAGAGAAAAAAATATAGGAGAAATTGATAATAAACAAGTTTAGAACAGTGTAAAACTAATCAATTAAACTTTTAGCAATAGGTATAAAAACAGTATGAAAAGATCTAATATACCCTTGAAACAAGCATATAGAGGATAACCATTTTCAAGATGATTAACTGTTGCACAGTGTTACTCAATCAAATGCGCGATAAGGTGACGATATGCCACGCAAGAACAACTCTGATCTAAATCAATACAGGAGCAAAGCTCATCAACAAATAAGCAATGAATTCAAACAAAAACGTTTCTCCAAACCTTCAAAACAGTATAATAAACAAAATCGCAAATAGCCGACTGAGCATTTCATCTATTGATATGCCAATGTCAAAACACTAATCAATCCTCGTCAAGAAAGAAGCAAGTAGCAGAGAAAATGATTTAAACAACACATGAAAACAGTGGAAGCTTTTTCATCCGAGGAATGCGGTCTATATGACATCATAGCAATATGGCGCGATCTCAAAGGCTATTAATCAAAAGATTTGGCATTTAAATAATTTAGTTCAGAACTTATAAAATAAAAATCGATCATAAACGTTGGGAATGTTGAAAAAATATTCTGTATATGTTTTAGATTTCCAAAAGTTAAAAATATTCAATTAATATGTTTAATCAGTTTGTTTGGGGGGAGAACGACCGCGCTACGCGAATAAGACGGGGATAAAATTAGGAAAGCTTAAAAATCTTAAATTGATGTTAACATAAGGAATTAGAATTAGTTTCCTTCCAAGACTAAAAAATCATTCCTAGAAAATTATAATTATTAAAATTTCAGCTTTCCTTCTGAATTACATAACCAAACATTACATGTTTACTTTCTTTTAATTATATGGATTTAAACATTTAAAACAAACTATTAATTAAAAAAATAATACTTTCAGTGCAGATCAAAATGCCAGAATCTGATCAACAACATGATATGATATCGCAATACTAGAATATCAAATTTATAAAAGTTGTCTCCGACTCTAAATCATCTCTTTATGTTCAATATGCTAAGAAGAAAAAATATATAAATCATAAATAAGCATAATACTGTAAATAAGTACACGAAATGTAAACAACACTTTCGACTTTCAGTAAAACTTTCAAACACCTATTCTTCTATAAACAAAATAAAAATGTAAATATTATAGATCAATGGTAGAAAACAAACACTAAAATCGTATTCCTCAATCCATCTTTTTCACAAGCATTCAATCCTGACCCTATTTATCAAACCTCCTTACAATTCCCGCCCATCCATCACATCAATCCATCTCGTTGCTTAAAATCTCATTTTTCTTCAAAAACAGCCTTTATCAATTCATAACCTTCCAAAGAGTGATTAATCAAAATCATCTAGAGTCAAAACTAAAGAGGCTATTTGCGATCAGTTTTCTAACACTTGCACTCAGTTCCTTCCACACTTACTTAAAAGCGATGAACATTTCTATCCATTAAAATTACAGTTAAAAACAGTGCATACATTTTTTCCAAAATAATACTTCGATAAATTTAGCGAGAGATAATTAAATTTAATAAGCAATATCCTGGAAATGTAATATTGCAGAGAATAGTTATTAATCTAAACATGTAATTAAAAAATATTACAAAAATAAATTCACTTATCAATCTTATTGCATGAAAATACCATTTACATGATAATGAAAATAATATTGCAATTAAAATATATTCAGGCATTAATATTTTTGCATACTTTAAATATTTGATATCTATCTTCCAAATAGATATTAAAATATTTACACTATGTGAAGTGTATTACATGCAAGACAGTAAATTCCATGAAAATGTACATATATGCATTTCACATATTTTCATATTATGAATTATGTTCTACGAATTAGTTACACATTTATTACTAATATCGGCAAATTACTAGGATATTATTTAACTACTTTAATCATCGCTAGCTATAGTATGCCATACCGTTATAACACTTATATAAACATTAAGCACATTACAGACAATTATAATAGCCAAGTTATATAATCATCGCATACATTATCTCTTGAAATAATACCAGTCATAACATAGAGAAGCACTGAAGAAATCCCACAGTGAAATTACAGTTCATATCTCGTGCAGAATGTGTATAGATCATAGACAGAGAGCCTGAAGCAAGAAAAAGCTTTTATCATGACAGACTGCAGTAGATTTAATAGGTTATAGATCCTTGTAGGGTCATAATGATCCTTCAATATTTCAGAGGCGATGTAAACTCTTTTGACACGCACCGTTTTACATCAGACATTTTATAGTTCTTAAAAAATTGTGACAATATACCAATACATATTACAATGTAATGCTACAATATACAGAAAGTTTATAGTTTGAACAAGCATGGCAAATAAAAAGGTTGAAAAATATTCAGACATTTGTTTATTTTATGCAAATATTCATGTATATTTTTATGCACCTATAATTATGTAATGTTTATTCCTGTACTTAGATATTTGTTATGATCATAAATTAATCCACTTCTAATATATAAAATGATACGTTTAAATATCAACAGAAAAGAGCAATATCCTTTAAATCTAGAATTAACTCATAAAGGAGAGCATTACAGCAGAATACATACAATTATCATGTGATAAGATACAAGTGTATGTAATATTGTCTGTAATTTAATATAAGATATTATCAGAGATCATTTGACTTTTCAATTATTTCATTTTCACCAAGACTTATTAAAAAAACAACTGGTATATACTATATAGTGATAAGCTGTAAATTGCAAAATAACTGTTTTCTCCTACGACCTATATTAATGATTTGTTTACATAGAAATGCACAGAAATAACCTACTAGCTATTTAAATCTTCATTAATTTCATATTACACTTAAATTTAAAAACATCAAGATGAGACTGTAAAATTATTTGTAAGGAATTAAATATTTCAGAAAAAAGAGACTTCTAACATATTAACAAATTGCATAGTACCACACTGGGCTTGAAAAATAGACCTTTTAAAAAATAATGAAACTATAAAGTAATATATTTAATAATTAAGATAGAATAAACAGCAAAAATACATAATCAAATAAGAATAATTCAATCATACAAACTTATAATTATTTATCTTTTAAAAATTATCTGTAAATATGAATATCTGAATTCATTCAATTTATTGCCATAAAAATTATATATAATATATCCTCAAACATAAGTTATCATACGGATAGAATTACAATAATCAATTTATAGTTAAATTAAATGGCCTTCAGAATTATAGTCAGTTTAATGTTAGACAGCATGTGACCGAAGTGTACTGTTTCATCTATATGCACTAATGTTCAGTCCACTTTTCTAAAGATCTAATTTTGATCTAACATCATATTATCTGAAAGAATCTATACTTCATTTTTGAGGGATGGGATCTTGTTTTTCCTTATCAAACGATAAGGAAATTAAATCAAGATACGCACACATTTTTACATGCTATTCAGCAAGACAGACATTTTAAACATAGATTTGTCATATATTTGCATAATGGTTTTTTATCCAATCATAAAGCAGGAAGGGCTCCATTATTGTCAATGCAAAGATGTATTTTAAACAAACAAATTACTTATATATGTTCACCACCCTATAACGCTTAATAGTTTAAACAGTATATAACAGCTGTATGTATACGGATTGTGGTACTTTGCCATTAGAACAAGCCGTATGCTCCAAGAAGGTCACATTATATTTCAGCATCAAAACTGCAATAAACTCAAGATGAAACATGAGCAAAGATAATAGCTGAATTTCTATCATGGAAACAAAAATAAAATAATGAAGTTCAGGAATATGAAAGAAAAAAGACAACAGACATTAGAAATACCAGATTTAAAAGATAGATCACTGTCAAAAATAACATCAAGATTATCCCATCTACCAGTAGATATGATAAAATTACTGCAAAATGATATAAAATCATATAAAAATCCAATTTTAAGCCGCAAGAAACTTTGTGCAAAAAACTCACCGGCACGTCATCATCGTCCTCGCCAAACGAGTTAATACTGCGGTCCCTGCATCCGAAGCACATGCAGCGTGAATAGCGAAACGCCGGCCTCCATCGTCTGCGTTCTTCCGTCGAAGGAGTGCTGCCGCTGCTGTCCATGTGACCACGTTTCGAAGCGGTCGACCCAATTTTGAAAACTGTGTCTTCCCACCACCGAGCTTTGAATTTGACCAACACGATGCCGTTTGGTTTGTTAGGGTTGTTTCAGTAGATTAGCGGTAGATTATATAAAGGTTTTTTATTATGAATGGAAAAAGGTTTCTTTGTTTACTGAGTGGGTTATTATTATTTCTATAGCATTGGATATTTGTAAATTTTAGCAACTTACTTAAAACCTAAATGCATTAATAACCTCGATTGGTAAAAGAATCAACAGTGATTTTCACTCGTGTCTTCAAGAACAGCTGTATTCCAGATTATGAAATTGATCTGGATCTATCTTTATTAAATTCTTATTGAAACATAACTGGTATATTAAATCAACAAAATCGAGCAAGGGAAATAATCACAGCAGCGTAGTAGAGAGAAATCGTTAAGCCCTGATTAACTAGGTCATCTCCGCTTAGTCTAAACTCTGCTGCAGAACGACACGATCCGAATACATCGATTACTGTCTCATCAATCATTCAATTATTGTGTTGTTGTCAGAGAGAAGCAAAGGAGTACAGCCAGGAGTGGTGTCTTGTGCCCTTAGAAATAACCAAGCCATATGCGCCAATGTAAGATTATTTACTCTATGAGGCAAATGCTACATGGCAAACTCGAACTCGGATAGATATTATCCATTCGGTAATGAATTCGATATTTAATAGAAAAACGGCATCTTTAAAAGTTTGCAATAGTGCGAGAGTCTTTATTGTATGGATAAAAACGATAAAATAAAATTAAAGTAAGAAGATTATTCCCCCCAAAGTTTCAAATTCTTAAATATCTTTACTACGTCAATAGCTTAAAAAATAGCTAAATTTCATATTTCAATTATTAATATAGAGCAGTAATTGTTACTAAACATATATAATTATAATCTATCCTTTGTTATTTTCAAAATTAACATTATTGTTAAATCGCAACTTGCAATACTTCAACTTAAAAAGTTAAATATTCGACAATAAAAAAGCTAGCAGTAAACAATGATAAAGAATAAAACATAAAACAGTGTCTTCGTATTGCTGGCCGGCTCTAAAGCATACTTGACTTTAAAAAATTCAGGCCTGGCGTAATTAGGTTTTGAGATGACGTCAAACTTGCATTATCTGACTCGCTGGAGATAAATTCCTGAAGAGTCAGTACTTCAATTTTAAGTTTCAGAACTTCAGTTAATGCCTTTAATTATTCATCAAACAACACTGTGCTAGTGTACCATTATTGATAGGCCACATTATAAATCTAATACTTAATCAATGTAACTAGGCTACAAATTATTACACTTTCATCAATTTTTATTCTCAGTATGAAATCGCGCTGAAAAAATGTTGACCATATGCAAATAAATTGAGATCAAAATATTCGCATAAATAGCAATGACAGAGAAATATTTTAACCTAATGCAGTCCTTTATTTAAAATAAAATCCGCGACTAACAGACCTATATAGGCCTAATTCTGCAAATTCTATAAATATTACTTAAATCTACACATGTATTCCTACTATTGTCAACGAATGCTGTGAAGAAGTTTGATTCATTTAAATTACATATTTTAAATAAATGTATTCCAGAAACTTAAATATGCTCGCCGGCAAATTGCAAAAATAGACTTGAATAAAATCATTTTAGAGAATAGAGAGATTCAACAATGCATGTAAACCTAATTGATACAGTTTGCACTGATTGAAATAGCGTTGGACTTTAGAAATAAATCAAAAATATCCAATAGACAATGTCTAAATGAACATTTGTAAATGCAGATCTAAAAAAACTATGCCTAATAACTTGGTAATACGCTATGAAGAAGTACAAACACTTCGCTTTCTATACTTCATGTCAAAACAGAAAAAACATCTGTCTTTTACATTAAAAAAATTAAATTAAAACAATACTGTACGAAACTATGAAACTTTATCACGTCTATCCACATTAGGCCAGAATTCATTAGTTCCTGTATATTTAATACGATAAATTCCGATCCTATTTAATATTTAAAAAATTAGCATACAGCTTTAACAGCATATTTCTGAATAGATTATTTTTTAAAAACCGTTTCTCTACTAATACCTACTCAAATTTACTTAAGCTAATCCGTTAAACATCCGCTTGTTCTACTCTATGAACCTTACGGCAACTATCAGAATCGTTCTGTTATAACAATATCTCTCGCTAACGTAATAACCACGTTATAGTGCTCGCGCTAAAAAGCTTAGCGTAAGATAGTATCACAGCCCAATCAACTATATCTAGCCTACTAGCCCAACGTCCGTGTTAGTAGTAGCAAAGCCTACGGGCTCCACATGCGCCCAAATTACTCAGTACAAAATGTATTCCAACTCTTTTCTAAACAGACGAACAAAAAGCCGATTATGTTTTCGTTCTGTTGTTCCGACTACACGATCGAACAACAAACGACAGAAATCTATCGACTGCTGCCCGCCGCCACTACCGCTACGATGGAGCTACAGGCCTTGACGCGTGGCTCGGAGCAGTAACGGGTGCGCCGCTGCCGCCCACCGCTGCTGCGACCGCAACGCTTCATCGGCGGTGTTAACCTGCCGACGCAAGCTTCTCGACAACGTAGCCAATACGGTGATGTACGTGGTCGTGTAATTTGTGGCGGCACGTTGAATAACTTTTGAGCGGGGGAGAGGGGGGGGGGGGGTTGAAAAATGTATAGTAATAAACTTACAATTTTTCAAAAATGTATAGTAATAAAATTATATTTTAAAAATGTACAGTAATAAAATGACAATATTTTGTGGACGTTTTAATGAGCAAGTTTTGATATTAGTTCATAATCGCAGTTGTAGAGAAATGGTAAGCTGTTTATATAGGGTTATGTGTTGCGTTTGCTTAGATTTTTCAATAAAACTTGAAAATCACCACTTGAATCCACATTTACTAGGTTAATGTAAAATAAAATTTTACATTTAAAAACGCTATGCTAAATGGACTTTGTATATTATATGGATGTAGGTATTGTAATCAAATATGGCTCAATATAAGTTTTAATGCCATTAGTTTGCGTAATTATAATTGTAGTAATTTGTAGCAGCTACAAATTTCTGCAATATTGCATGGGTGTACAAATGATTAATATAAGGTAGTAATCAGCAAACAATAATCAACGATAATCGTTCCTGATGCAACAACTCGCTTTGGCTGTGCATCGGAGAAATACGGCTGCAGTGCTGGAAACGTTTGGGACAGTTTCCCAAGACAGTTTTTAACAGTTTTAATTTTGAATGTTTAAAGTTCACGCGATTTTTTTTACTTATTTGCTATGCTTGTTTAAACTATTAAATTACAAGTTTTAACAGTTTAAACTATTGTTTAAACTGTTTAAATTGTTATTATTTGTAATCAACCCAGACTTTTCACAATTAAATGCAACAATTTGCCTTAAAATATAGCGTGCTGTTGAAAGTGTTGTCATAAGAGTCCTTATCAAATGTTAAAATTGCACTCAGCAAGAACAAATGAACATAAAATTGTGCTCAATGATCACAATAGACCAATGTCAACAAAAAATCTCAAGTGTAATTGGAAGGTGCAATCCACAATTGGGTCAAATTTCTGTTTCAATGAAATTTGTTCATTGAAGTCCACTATCATACATTTTTAGTCATGAATATGTTAACATTTTAGTCCTAAATTCCAAATTCTGTCAAACTTTTACTATTTATTGGTAAACGAATTAAACAACTGATCAGAATTAATTTAATACATACTGATATTGTGTTTAGGTAACAGTTTAAAATATATAAACATTATTTTTTAGCAATATTAGCATTGAATATTACTAATGCCAAACTTTATTTTTAACTTTACAGTACAGAAGTACGCTATTGTAATTTTTTATCTGTAATCAACTAAGTAAGGCCCAATATTATAATAATATTTAATGATTAAAGGATATAGAGGTGAATAATAAATAACAATAAGATCCATTTGTATTTGTAGAAATAACTTTAGTAATTTTTTCTCTTTTCTCCAATAATATCCTTTTCAGATCATCGCTTTTTTCAATGTATACTTTTTAAAAAATAAATATATTTTACAGTTATTATCCATAATTAAAATTCTAAGGATTATGTAATAAAATTATTTTTACTATATATTGTATCAACAAAATTTAAGTAAAAAGCAAGAAAGATATTAATGATCGTTTTGACAAACCCCTTCCCCCTTCTCGCAATTATATACTTCATGTACCACTGCAAATACACTTTTCAGATATGTCAATTATATAATTATATAATTATTTCAAGTGTTCAATTATAATTGATCAATAAAAGCTAATGTTGACTACAAGACAGAAACTCTAAGATCAGATTTGAAATTTAATAAGCTTCTTTTGCAAGTTTACAATTTGTTAATTATTACTTAATATTTCAATCAGAACCAGTAATTTTTTCAAATTCGACATGTTATTGATGAGAACTAGAGCAATAATGACAAAGATAATCGTAATTTAATCCGACTAGGCTACTAATTATTTTTCGATAACACGAACACGTTTAATCGTCAATCGTCATTGAAATTATTTTATGAAAATTCTTTTTTATAATAAATAAATATTACTTTGGGGGGGGGAATCTAGTTCTCATTGGCAATACAGAATCACGCCAGGTCGAAGCACGGCAACCAGACGCGTGTTTTACGCCGCACCGCGAGAACATTCATCCCTTCCGCAGCTGGACTGCTACCTCCCCCTCCTCCGAGGCTCCTCGTCACCTTTCTGTCAATCCCCTCCCCTCCTTCTCCCTCCACGCAGCGGTCATAGCTTCCAGAGCTTTATAAAGTGGGGAAGAGGGGCGGAGTCCTGAGGGAAAGTTTAGACCAATGACAAACGATGAAAAGATATTTTTATCAAACTAGCCAATGCCCTATACTATAAGGCCTATAATATCTAAATAACTCGAGACTTGGGGGAAGGATGACTTCTAAAAAGTGACGAAAGTAACTTGACAGAAAAAAATTAAACGTGATTTTATTCTAATTTTGTTGACAAGTATTTTATGAATGTACAGTGTGCATTTTACTGATAAAAGAAATTTCTCTCATCCCCGCTGTCTTTGCAGTGACACGAGTCACTCGTATTTTCCCTTGAAAATATTCAGTGACTACTTATTTATCGACCTCATATTCATGAAAAACATAAAAGTTTATCCTACTTCTTCGTGTTTTTCAAAATTGAGAAATTGTCCAAAAACTCAATAGTCTGAGTTGTCCTCTCAGATTATAGAGCCTCCCAAGTCGACCGGTGAATGAGACGGCCAGGGGAGGGGAGGGGAGGGGGAGGGGGGATTTAGATTAACCTAGATTAAGACAGCTATTCGTCTCGGATTTCCCCAGACGGTCTGGATTTTCTTCGGTCTTTTCAAGATTTATTTAGCTCCACACCTGAGCTGTATATTTATCCATGTCTCAAAGACTGTTGCTGATCGGACAGAGGAATTTTTATTTTCAGCTTTACAGTGATATATACAGTATATATAATTAAATATAATTATTACTAAAGAATTGGATTGCAAGGAGGACTACGGGACAGTATTTGATAATTTGATTAATTTGAAATCATATTTTTTTATTTGTTTCCCATTCTGGAAACTATAGCTAAAAACTGACTCGAGATTCTTACTATAGACTTCAAAATTGACTTAGATTCTGATTAGATCTAGCAGACAAAAATTAAAATGATAAGAGTCTTCATGAAATATATATTAGAAGTCTGTATTAGAAGATGAATGAAAAAGAGTTTTAAGAAAATTCCTGCTCACATTTAGATATTGATTTACAGGAAAACAATACCAAAAATTTCTGTATGAAAGTAGAAAAGCTGTCAAAAAATGACAAATAAAACAGCTTTGTAACTTTGCAATCATAATAATATAGCAACATAAAGTTTCAACAATGTTTTAATAGTAATCAAAACTTTGCATTGAGCCTGAATAGTAAGGAAAAATTGTATTATTATTCTTACAATATATAACAGATAATTTCTTTTATTTAGAGAAGACAAAGTGATTTGCAAGAATATACTGTAAATGTGAGAAAATAGTTTAATATAATTTGATTAATATGAGAGTTCGCTAGCTGTCGAAATCAGCGATAAAAATACATGATCTTGTAGCGTTACTTTAGATTACTTGCAATAAATATAATAAAGCAGATTCTCCAGAAGTATAAGTTATAATAAATTATACGGCAAACCAAAGTACATAAACTCTGACGCGAGTACATAAAAATCTGTAATATATTGAAATTTCAAATATGAAAATATCAACAAAACCTTTGAAATCGTATTCAAAACATTGCCTTTCCAAATTTTCCAAAGACTACTTCAAACCGAAATCATGCACTCTTTTCAACAAGGATTATCGACGAACAAATTGCTGCGTTTTCAGACAAAGCTGAGTAAAGAATTACAATGCAGAGCGCGACACGGAAAATACGTGAAGGACATCGAAGAAAGAACGAGGCCAAGTTGTCTGGTCAGAGCTGATAGCCAGATCTCGAGTAACAAAACGGTTCTAGGCTTCACACCACGAATTATGGAGCAACAAGAGACAGGTCATGGCTTTTTGAATGATTGTACCGATACCAAGAATCGTTACAGATACAAAGGAAGACTTTCCTGTTAATAACAGTCATTAGACCGACATCGGAGGTGAAATTATCATATAAATTTTCCTCCTTCGAAAATTTGTAAGGATCTATACAGCATGCCAAATATTTTTTAATATAATTTCCTTTGTTTTTGCTTCCTTTTGAAATATGGTATTCGTTCAAATGATATCTCGTTAAGTTTACTTAATTATTGGCTTCAGTTCTGTTGTGAAAAATAATTGTAAAAATAATAATAGCAATTTGCTGAAATCTAGGTCTATCGTTATTCAAAAGCGCCGTATTAAAATAAAGTAATACAAATGCAGTTTCTTCTTAAATTACCACAAATTAACTATAATTATCTATAGTAACATTGTCGCATAAAGCCTGGCACGATGGACAAGTGACAAAGCCCCACGAGATAAATTTGACCCCAACAGAGTTTAAGGGCTCCAAAAAATAAAAATTTAATTCCTAGGATTTGTTATTTGATGGTTGATGACTATATGATAATGACAAATGTAATTAGATTTGTTCAAAATAAGTTTTTTTGATAATTATTGCGCTCGATAACTAAGCAAATTCATCATTTTTTTATTCACAGAGAAGCCAAAAGAATTATGAATAGTTGTATAACGTACGAAAGATGATGACAGATTTTCCTTTGTCTAAAAGTATTGTCATCTGCAAATACTAGACAGTTGCATTTTTAAAAAGAAAAAATTAATTCAAAGTCCTGACATTAAAGACCTCATTTTTTTAGCTTTATGCTTAATAAAAAGCCATCATGAATCTATAGACTTCAGACCAACAAACGCTAAATTTACTTAATATTTCTAAGCAAAAACTGCAGACACGTGAAGTGTAGTTTTTTGTGTTTTTTTCTGCAGCTGAAGTGAACAAGACAAGAAAAAAGCTACTTAGACACATAATGCGTGTATTAGTCTTTTGTAATCAATGATGACGCGACCACTTCGACAGTGGTGCGTTTAGCCGCGTCACTGAAAAGATCAATCCTAGACACCAGGAGTCACGTATTAAAAATATCCGAGGCCAGTCCATTACATTACCTAAAGTAGCGTTTATTTAACCTTAAAGAATCTCTGTCACGTTTAAATTTAGTGAAATGCATTTTGGCAAGCGTCAACTTTACATTATGGTAAGCTTACCATTACGGTTATAAAAGTAATACAGTATAAGCTGACAACAAAACAATTTAAACTTCTGCTACAAGAGTATTTAGTATTTAATGAAATATTTAATCTTTTGAAGAGAAATTTGCTCCATAACAACTTTCTTAAATATTTGAAGCCTATTGTAATATTTTTTTGTATTGTTTCGTGTATGTAAACTATGTATTCCTGTATTTACATGAATTTTCATGTATTTATAAAGATCAATTTGTCAGGATAATTTATTTGGGGACGATTTTACAGTATACCGTTTAAACTAATTTCTACGTCTGAGACATCGAGTAAATAACATGATAATCTATCAAATTAAACTTATAATAAATTAATAAACTAATAATTTGTAACTTGCGAAATCTTAGTTTGCCACATACTGCAGATTAACGTCAAAATAAATAAATAAAATAAATACAAATGTTTGGCGTAATTTCGTAATTATCCGCAACATTTGTCAACCAGTATCAACTGTAACTGTTGAAAAATGAAATAACTCGCTTTATTTCTTTCGTCTAGCTTTTACTAAACATAGTAAAAGTTTCGCCTAGTTTTACTTAATACAAATATAATAAATCCAACATTTTTCTCCTCCTGCTACAGCAACATTGTTCAGTCGTCCGCCAGTCGATCCATTCATTCTAATATCATTATTGGTTCATTACCATTGCAATAGTATTAGGTCAATCAACAGACGAATGATTCAGAGCGGCTTGTCGCGCGATTCTATCTAAGCAGTCTAACGATTTCATTCGTCAGTGATGCTTTGCAATAATTCTTGCATTTTTAGCAGATTTTGTATTTTCTAGTCAAGTTGAATGCTTATTTTTGGTGATGGATTAATGTGTTTTGGACTAGTAGACTACTTGCATAAAAAGGACTGAAATAAAAAACGAAATGAAAGCAACTGAGGTAATTGAATTAAAAATTGACCGTCATTAGCGAAATAAAGTTTGCAACTATTTGAAATAATCAAATAAAATAAAGTGACGGTATAATTAGATAAAGCAAGAATTAGAATACGATCATGTACTGCGCAATCATAATGAAAAAGAGAGGAGTCATTTATCAGTGGTTTCGATAAACAAATAAATATTGTTACATTTTTATTAAATTTAATGAGATATGATGGTCATATGACTATAGTCATAATGACTATAGTCATAATGACTATAGTCATAATGACTTTAGTCTTAATGACTATAGTTATAATGACTATAGTCATAATGACTATAGTTATAATGACTATAGTCATAATGACTATAGTTATAATGACTATAGTCATAATGACTATAGTCTTAATGACTACAGTCATCAACAGTCCATAATAGTTGTATGTTTAATGACTATAATCTATAATGACTATAACTTGAACAAATAAAAGTAATTAAACGTTATGGCTTTAACTTAAACGAAGCTTACATTAACGAAAATCATCTTTAAAATTTTGAAATCAATTAAAATCGTGATCGATAAAGAATTTATTTGACACTGAGAAATTATAGCATCTCGGAATTACTAAACTTTCAATAGTATGCACTATGCTTTATAATTCAATGCGGTGCTATGTGATTAAAGCAAAATAAGCAACGAATAAGCTGATGATTGCTACAAATATGTGCATTTTTGTCGAAATTTAAATCATTCAATCTTATAGAAATCTTTTTAAACTCTAAATGCGATCGTATATTAACACGATACATTAATCTGCAGTATACTTGTAAACAAATTAATAGACTAAACATCTGGTAAAAACGTTTGTTTATACACTAATGTTAAGCAATGTAAACAAATGAGCATATATCACAGTCTTTAGTATACAACAGCATTGAAGATTTGAAAATAAAATAGATTAATCAGCCTCTGTTATTTTAACTTTCAATGTAAGTCTAACATTCTAGAAAACCACCAGAAAAGTCAATTATTAACAGTTGTATTTCTCACATATTGAGCTCTTGACGTTTACAATTAGCCAGACACTATGCAATAACAGCTTAGTTTCATTCGCAAGATGTCGCAGCATACCGATGCTCTATTCTCCATCATCTAACAGGCATAATAATAGTAAAGGAAAATATGTTTGATATACAAATTTCAGTTACTAATATCGAGAAATAAATATTAAGCACCGTAATGATTAATTCACGAAAAGCTGATAAACATGAGCTCCGTGTAAAAGAAACATTATTTCATATGCA
>JAQIXG010002161.1:0-18623 GCA_034700105.1 Oconnorella tubifera | reverse complement strand
ATTGCATTTCTTCACGTTTCAAATCATCGTCATCAACATATTCCATTTTGACTTTATTGACTTTTAACCGCCCTACTCATTAGACTCCTCTTTTTATTTTGCTTCTTAATTTATTGATAGGAAGTGATGTAAATTTCGAATGTAGAAACCAAATTCTGACCTATCCTTTATTTCATTACAAAGAGGGAAAATAATTTCAGAAAAATGACAAAAATTTGTTGACAATGTACTGATTCTGGGTGTCCGGATAATTCGTCCCCGGACGTTTCGTCTCGCGAACGATTCGAATCGCGGATTAATTTGATATTATCGTCATTTATTTTTTACTCTGTGTTAGAGTGCACTTGGCAGAAAATGTAATAAGTGTGGGACAAACCTTTGGGCCAAGAACCAAGAGTACAAGAACAGACACTGTGAGCTGACATCGACAGAAGTAGAGGAGGAACATGTAATCTGGATGAATGGTCAACCGCAGCACGTGTCTGTGCATTTACAGACTTCAATGTAAAAGGTTAGAATATAAAGTAGAGAGCTGTGTACCAATTATAATTATTGCCAGGGTATATACTTTATAGTTTATTACGCATTGTGTTAAATTTTTAAAGGAAATGACAAATTTTAATTATTAAAAAATATAAGAGATTACAAGTTTTACAAGAGATGAAAATGGTTATTTTCTGGTCAATCAAAATAAATAATAAAATAACCAGATTGAGCAAACTTCCTAACGAAATTTTTCTAATTGCTTATTGAAATCAGTTAAACAGTTACCAATGAAAAGCATCATAAACCTTATATCATAATTAATGAAAGCGTAAAATGAGTATAAAATAATTGATACAATGTGCTTTTCAATGGCAATATCCTTACAGGTTTAAATAATGAATAAATCAATAAAATGCGTTTAATTGATTGTTTTGCTGTTTATGCTGATCGATCACAATAAATGACCAGACTGATCACATTCAAGAGCCGTCACTTTTTTGTTTATGTAAAAACTGTCTATTGTCGCTTATCTATTAGTGGTATATTATGAAAGAAAGTATGTCTATTACTGTTTATGACATTTTGAATAACAAAAAAACAAATTTATAATCGATTAGAATCAAATTACCGAGTTATATAGAATGCCGTAGAAACGATAGTTTCATTACAGATGGCGAATGTAATAAAACGCAGTTCCCTGCAAACTGAAGGAGCTGAGCGTGCACGGTAGCACAAGTAGACACCAAAGAATATAAAGATTAACTCCGCTTTAACGCAAAACAAAGTTTACAACTTAAATAGATCAGTTAAGAAATTGAATTAATTTAAAGCTGTTCTTTGACCGGTAAATACAATTAATTATGATGATTTACTTGTTCACTTGATGCGTTATGTCACATCAGTACAAACAGTGCTAATCTGATATTGAGCGACATTTTAATGACATTTCACGGACTCGCTAATTTCAGTGACTCTTTGGGAACACTTGACTAAACACTAAATTATTTTCTTTTTGGAATGACATAGCAAGTGCATATAAAACTTCAAAAAAAAATTATTTTGAAAGTATTTTTTCTTAATTTACCATGTATCCGCGTTACTAAATTTAACTGAAACTGGATATAATAATCTATTATTTTACTACAATAAACACTACAATAGTACAAAGCGGAAGAGAAATGTTTAATGGGACATACCAATTTCTATAACGTAATCCCACCAAGTCGCTCTGCAGACAATGTACTTCAACTTGTCTTCAGTAAAACTAGCAACGCATGAAAGTATAATTTACAGATACCAAATTAACGACATAATTTGTAAATATATAGACGAATTTTCAAAAGGAAATATATTTCTTGTGGTTTAGATTACATTGAAATTTATATCAATTATTTTTTCCAAGTATGAGCTGATTATTCCCTGATATCTTTAATATGTAATTGAATTGAATATTATGTTGCAATACGTTTCTATATTAATAAAATTAACATGCTCAAATATTTAATATGTTTACAATGTCAAGATCCTGGATTTATGATAATTATATAAATAATTCTTTAGCTGCAGAAAATTGCTAGGGTAATGGTACTCTAAAATTAATTGTTTTGAATTTATTGCATAATGATAATCTACAACGGATTACCATTATTTATTCATTGATTCCTAGGTTAATTTCACCTTCAAAGATAGCTTTCATGATGTAATATTAATATTGGACTTATATACGAAACTACATTGCTACATTATCATAGCTCCATACCACTTGTTTAATTTGTCTAGTTTTAATTTGTCTAGTTTTAATTTGTCACATAAATACACCTCATGAGACTCTAATGATATGATTAATGATGATGATTGACTGACCCGTATTCTAGCAGAGCAACAGAAGTGCTGGAGTTGCTGTCTAAAGTAACAGCCGTCCAGGCCGCCATGTACCCAATCACTACAACTATCATACAACAGAGGTACTTGAACAGATCCTTGTCTCGAACCTGAACACGATGAGCTTTGCGAGACTGAAACCCAGCCAAGACTCTGAAATAAGTTTCTATTAATGAATAAATAAAATTGGTTATTGACATTTTTAATATATTAACCAATGTAAATAGATATCAAAGTACTAAATGTTAATAATGATCACGGGAATGCCTAATCAGTGGTACCAATGATGGTTAACAGTATTGCTAGCTAGTGCAATCCATCTAACTAACAATATTATTTAGATGTACTGAGATTTCTCATCTTTGAGATTTTGTTCAATTCATAACCTGACTGCTTAAGTGTTTTTATTAATGAATTGAGAGCAGCCGAGCAACACCTGAATATCTTGCTAGTACTATTACATATATTAATAACAACAAAGTCCTTCTCTTTTCATTTCTTTCGTTGTCAAGTGTTTACATTTTAATTATACTTTGTGTATAATTTAAATTTATGTTATTATCTATCTTGAGACTATTGAGCATTGTCTAGAATCTTGATGATTATTATTTTGTGTTATTGTAAGAAATAAACAAATTAGTAAATTTATCTATGATAGATGTCTATATATTTAGTAGATTATATAGATGCAAAATAGTGACGACTGATAAATAAATTAATATGATGATATTTTGACACTGATAATAATACTGGATGATTTTATTAATAAATTTCATTTGTAGTCAACATGACTATGTAAAATACAAAATTACTAAATTAATTTTGCATCCATCTAATTTTAAATAATTGCTAAACAATTTTTAAACAATTATTAAACTAAACAATTATATTAATTAATTATTACAGTTATTACTAATTACTCAACCAGAACCTAAAAGAATGCAATTTCTTCTGATTTTGAATCTTTAACTAATGTCTATAAAATTTATTTTCGACTTATTTTCGAAATAAGTATTATTTATAATAATACTTATTTCTGTGCTACATGACTTGATTGTTTAATAACTACTCTGAAGCAGCCCCCAAAGCGCCCCAGACTATACACTGTACACTGTGTGAGTCCCATCCATACCTTTCAGTGGACTCTGGACGGAAAGCAATCCCTCCCTCCCTCCCTACCTCTCATCAGTCAAGTGAATTATTTAGTTCACACATAATTTTTTTTTTGAAACATCATTAAAATCAATGTCAGTAAAATTCCTGCCTTTTGAGTTGAACCCGGGTGATTGAGAAAAGAGGGCAAGATCAATTATTGTTACCACTCGACCAAGAAAGCCATTATAGACTGTAATATAAGTATTAGCCCGTTGTATTGTATCAGTAGTGCATTACGATTACATATTAGAAACATAGAACAGACCAGACACAGCCACTAATACATGTATTACCTGTAGACTTTGAGTATTAGAGCTCCATACACAATCGTAAAGCCAACTTCTCTAAGCCAAGGAACAAGTAAACAAAGCAGAGCTGTTGGCTCAAAATATTGCACAACCACCTAGGATTAATGTATCAATCCAAAGTATCAGGATATTTGAATGTAATGTCATGTTATGTCCTATTATAACATCATGGTATAAACTTAAAAGTAAAATCGATCCTATCCTGCATTTCTAATGCACCATAACGCTACCAAATCGCTGGCAATTCAGAGGAGCAAAATATATTGTCATGTTATGTTATGTTACTAATATGTGATTTTATTCGAAAATAGCAAAAATGTATCAACATAAAAATACAATATAAATAATATCAGGTTGAGTCTAAACAAATATCAGGTTATGTTTTAAGAAATACTCACAGTTAGATTAAGAAGAATAGCGCCTACAATAACAATCTCTAAGAGACACCAGAAGCTGGCTTTCATCACCTGTAACAAATTGTAATAATTATCAATATTTTTATAATCTGTGACATTATAATCATTATAAGTATCAGTGACAAAAACTTCACCCTTTGTACCTGTAGTGCATAAATAGAATGCATCATAATATGATTGTTGAGATAAATTACTGTAGTGCATAAATATCTAAATTAAATCCATCAACTCTATTCCATAAATTGCCGTTTAATTAAAAAAGTCCAAAAATATCAAGTTTTCTAAATATTTTAAAGATAAGCATTATGATTCTTAAGTTATCTTAGAAAATAAGAAAATGTGTAAAAGTCACCTTTGTTTTCCTCAGATGTACAATGCTGAAAGTGAGCGCTACACACAAAGTGATGCACAGACTCTCAATGCCCATTGGTATGCCACGTGTCAACGCGTCATAAACCAGCAAGCAAAGTGACCCATTGACACATTCATGACATCCCGGTGAGCAAGCTATGCACTGCTGAAAATAGTTTTCCGCATCGAGGGTTAAGTCAGGCAGGATGCGGTCAGCGGAGCGTGATTGAGCACGGGGATCAGTAAAGGAATGACTTGTATTGCCATAGAATCCCGGTAAGCAGTCGCACTGGTAGCTGCCACTCCGGAATCCTTTTCCAAGTATGGGTATGCACTACGTGATAATAAACAAAATGGTATTATTAGGAATATAGCGCTGTTAGATTATTAGATTAATCACTCTAAAGGAAATCAAGTGAGAGTGTGGTTAAATAAAAAATTCAAATCTCAAGTGATATTTTATTAAAGATATGCTTCTATAAATACAGAGTAAAGTTAATGAGGAATTGACATATAATTATTATTGTTAGTAATGACAGTCTACAGAATTTTAATTTGTATAAAGTCTTTCTACCAGATGATTGATTGCAGGCTCAATTATCAAAAATCTTATAATGCATAAAAGTAAACGAATAAATTATTTTCTATCTCATGATACTTCAGTAGCCAGGTGCTTTATTAATTAAAGCTTTATACTGTGTGTGTGTTCATAATTAATTCAACGGCCATATGCGTGCCCTCTATTAAACAGCCATACTAGTCATTTAAGTCATTTATTTTTTACACCTCATGTACTTGATGTCAAGTTAATTACATCACTTTGTTAAGTCATATTAATTAAATGAAAATATTACATCCTATTAATATTACAGTATATGATACCAAAATATTTAATGACTCTGTGTTATGTACGAACCCTTGAGTTTAGTGGACATTTGTGTGAGCCAGCAAAGAGATGTCCTTCTGCTGTTGTACATTGATCAATGTCAAAGTCACTCAAGTCCAAGTCTATCTGAATCACACCTCTAAAAGAAAAATATTAAAGTTGAGATCATTTGATTATATACACAAAAGACAGATAATAAAAACTATGTTTTCTGATTGGAATAATAAAGTCAGTTATTATTTCAATCTTCTCCATGCTTTCTCTCTCACAGGTTAATCTGGTATTAATCTTAAGTCTAAATGGAAAACTTTATTTGCTGAAAGTTGAAATTGAAAGATTGCAGAAAGCTAGAAATGATCATATTGTGGCAAGTCTACTGTTGAAAACTGTTTAAAATACTTCATGGCGAGCACTTGTAATTATTCTTAAGCTGATGAGTAAATAAATATGCACACATTAAAACATGCCTGTATTGAAACACATTTTAAATAGCATGGCCGTATTTAAATCAGTATATACAAATATTAAGATAAATGTATTAAATACTGCCTAAATGACATAATATCATCAAAGTGATTAAACAAATAATTACCATTCAACATATAATATATTAAAAATTCTAAATATTAAATACATGAAAATGTTACTAATTATTAAAAATATATATTTTAACATATATTTGAACACATGATTTAAAAAATGTATATGTAAGACACATATCAATATGCAGTCGCGACCTAAGTACTAGTTGCCCTTGATCATCACAACCAAAAAATGGAGCCAGATACGGCACTGTCCAAACTTTCTTTGTTGACAAAGAACAGTGCAATGCAAGTGGTCCCCAAAAACCTTCACTGCGAGTTGTGATGGCAACAGTGTAGTCATCTTGAAGCTGTACAACAGAATAAGAACAAAACAGATTCAAATAGAATAAAAGTAATAATTAAAAATAACTCTGAAACAATAAAAACAGATAAAAGAAATGAAATGAGTGATGAGATGATGAGACTGAGACAGTAAATTAAGCATCTCGTTCAATTATATAGCATGCTATAATTATCTTTTGTAAAAGTTTCTTAATTTTTTGATAAAATTCTTTCCTTCCTATTGTAGGATCTATATCGATTCACAGAGACTGCTCATGACTTTGATTTTTCTTTTTGTAACAGAAATATTACACAAAAGTTTCCAAGGAAGCAGTAAAATTTCAATTTTTTATAAATGCACTAAATAAAACAAAGGTGATGTTAAAATATGAACTACACTACAAAGCTTAATTCGATTATGAATCTACAACTAAAAATGTTGATGTTTAGCATAGATTCTTAATGATACCATATTAGGCCTGCAATGTAACCAAAAAGCTGTTTGTAATGAATTTTTTGTCATATCATCAGATCATTCTCTTTTTGAAATAGAAAACTGTTCAAAAACCACAAAGCAAGTTTAAAAGATGTCTTATGAACAAACCTTAGAACAAGCCTCACTGTGCTTCCGAAGAAATGACAGATAGTCACGACTCGCATGTGGCCAGTTCTCCGTTGATGACATCTCAGTAGAATGAAGACTGAATCCTCGTCCACTGTTCGTCTCATTTTTCTTGATCACAATGGAATGTGCTGGCATGTTCTGCTTCGGCTTAAAGTAAATCTTAGCACCTTTGACTTTCACATCATTCTCTCGAAGACTTCGAATTAACGCAATGTAGATCTCGTCGTTTATTCTGTGATCTTCATTTAAGAGAAGAGCATTCAGTATGTTCGCCATTTGCAGAGCGCTCGCAATGTGATCAGAAAAATAGTAAACGAATGCATGAGCGGATGATGTAACATCAAAACTGACATCACAAATTTCAAAATCACAAGATTCTACATTATCTACAGTCAAGTCTATATATTCCAACATGGCCGCCACGCGATCACGTGTCCAAAGATCCGATAGTTTTTGTTTTAGAGTTAAACATCGAAACTGTTCTTGAGTATTGATATCAGAATCAGAATTTCTTCGATGACGATTGACTTCATTCCTAACGCTCAAGTTATCACGTGCAAATTGATGGTTGTCATTCACTAAATTGTTATGCGATGAAGATGTAGTCACAATAAAGTCTTTGCTTTTTATTTCACTATCTACAACTAAATCTTGTCTCTCAAACACATTATCATGCAATGAGTGGACAGCATTGAATTCACCAGTCATATAAGCAGGTCCTGTAGTAAATACACTTGTTATTACTTTCAAATTTTCTAAGTTTTGTCCAGTATTTGTCTGTTGTCTATTGTCATTATCTTTACCTTCTAATTCTTCTAACACAACATCATTATAGAGCGCTGCATGTATATCTTGATGATTCTTCAACGCTTCATCTCTAAATGAATTTCTACCTTGAAACTGCTCGGAATTTTTTGCCTCGGCATGATGAATACTTGAAACATATCTATGACGTTTGAAAGGTTTCACGAACACTGGTGTTTTTAGAATATCATTTTCGAAGTACCGAGGTTGACCATTATCTTCATGCGTGTCCTTGCTATCACTCCTGTCAGATAAATGGATGATTGATGACTCAATGGATTCTACACGAGAGATATATAAGACTCCAAGCGCCGCTGCTGCTAGCATGCTTAACGTCTGATAGGAACACATGTCTACAGTAACCTGAACATACAGACATTATTATTAATCATGACGTCTATTTCATTAAATATTTACTCTGCCAACTACTGAATGAAAGAAGACACAAACACATTAAACTAGCTAACATATAAACGAGCGAAGAGAAATAATTTATTGCCTGTTGCCGTGAGAGGATCATAGAATATCAGTGTATTAATTACAGTACATATAATTTATTATTGCTCTAATTGATGATCATTTGAATGACATGTTTTGAATACTGCACCTAAGTTTTTTAAATTGGTATATTAATATTATTTTAATTATATAATTATTTCATATTAATTTCATATGAAAATCTCATACGATGCAAATGAATAAAGTGTATTTCATATCGTTCTAGATATGAAAGTATAACTTATTAAATAATGTGAACTTGTGAACACTCAGACCGAGTAGCTTTACATAATCTCTGATTGTTAAATAAAAATTGAAGATTTTGGGAAGAAAACCTGTCAAATGAAATAAATGAATATTAATAAAAATCGTCAGTATTAATTGGATATTTCATAGAAAAATTTCTGAAATACATTTTCTTCAATCAACGACAAAAAATGGTTCAATTTAGTCTGCTGGAAATCTATGTGGGGGAACACTGGAGTAGCAAATAAGATTTCATTAAGGAAGATATTTCTGTTTCCGAAAATAAAATTCTTTTAAGGTTATCACTGAAATTTCGATCTCGTCACAGAAATTTCATCTCATCTCCACATATGTGTTTTCCAGGCTACATTTTTCATTAAATCGTCACAAGTAGGAGAGTTTTTTTTAATCTCCTTAATCTTAGGAGCCGCTAAACTGACGCCTTTAACATTGAAAATAAGTATTTGAAGCTGGGAAAGTTATGACCCTAAAATCCCCCCTGGCCTACGCCACTGGAGGGAGATTCTTGCTATTGTACTGGTCATGATATCACTGATCTTTGGGGGTAAACAGGTTTAATTTTAGGTGTATTTGCTTTGAGTTTCAATATACAGCCCTCTGGCGAAAAGTTATCAGATTATGATGCATTCTAAAATGTGTTCTGAACTATTATCTGATTGTATGTATTGTTCGATGATTCTTATGCAATGTCTAAGTGTAAGCAGCATACTATCTGTGACCTTGGTTATGTTTTTATTAATAACTTGTAAGCAACAAGAAAAACATTGATGAAGAATATTGAAACTGAAATTAGTCATTAATACGTTGTAGTACAGTATTTTTGTTCATAGCTTTTATCATGCTCAGTAAAGTGACTAAAATGAATAGATTTAAAATATGTCTACTTAGTTCAAATTGAAATGCAGATTAAGTTACTTTACCAACCAGTAGACGTTTAAAAAACGCAATAATTAGCAGTTCATCACTTTAGTCTTTCTCTGAATTTTGTTTACACAGCTATTGTAAACGTTTACAATGTAACATAATATAGAAAATAATATATTATATATTCATTTATTTCACCGCAAAGGCAGTACTTAACAAAAAACATTATAAATTAGTTTAAACAGCGAAAACAGTAAGCCTATCAGTGTGCAATAAATTAAGATACAAATATGATTCGTTTTACGATATATTCATAGCAATTTTCATGAAATATTTCTCAAAGTGTTTATATAATTAGTTCATAATAAGAAATAAAAGTCATTTTAATGCCTCTGCTACAATTTAAGCAAAACTTAATCAACATTTTTTCAATTAGTGATGTTGATCTTAAGTATTGATAGTGTTATGAAGACAATAATATAGTATAACTAACATTTTAAATTAAACATTATTATTGAATAATACACCGACCGCTCTAGATTTAGCATATGCATATCATCTTATGTAGATTCATCATATTATATAGATTTGAGCACATATACTGTTTATAAAATTTAATGATGAGATTGGAATTTATAGTAACAGTAGCATTAAGTCTAGTAAAGAGTTAAAGACATCAAACAAGAAATGTCTGGAGTAAGACATGGTACATTACAAAAAAATCAATAGTAGCATTAGAAGTGATTTTGCAAAGTGATTTTGTCAAGAGGAATATTTAAGCACTTATCTTATCACATTTACTGAATGTTATCATTTGTAGATTAATGGCCCAGACTTCGAACTGCAGCAGTTTATGTGAGGCCATTGTGAAGTAGAGAGAACACCTTGATGTGCACCAAAATTGGCAACAAAGGCAACATATAACAAGCAAAAGCAGCAAAAGGCCGCCAGTATTAAACAATTAAAGCAGCAACAAGACTGAGATTAAGAAACTAGAACAATAAGCCGAGAAATAAAGCAGAGAAATTAAATTTATACCACAAAGAAAACGTACGAATGTAACAATAGATCAAGATCAGCACAGAGAAATAAAAGTCTAAACCAATCGAAACAGAACAATGGAAAATTGTAGCGACACATCGTATTCTTCTTGCATTATCAAAAAATATAATATTAAACTGTGAAAATGATTGAAAAGCTATAATTTACGTTTTCACTAAAATAACTTATAAGATATTATATCAGTCTAAAACACAAACTAAATGAGTGGAAAAGCATGAAATAGAAATCTGCAGAATTAATATAATAAGCTTACAGTAATATAGTTAGTACAGAACATTAAGTAATAAATAAAGCCTTAAACAGTAGACCTATCCAGCAATAGAAACTTAAAAATAGTATTAAATAGGCTTATCGTGCACATGACACTGTTAAAGGTCGTATTATCAAGGAATTTATGTTAAATATAAAAATGTCCTTTATTAATAAAGCTCATTCGTTAGACGGTATAGAGATCACCATGCTTAAAGAGCTAATTTTGTAGAAAAGACTTAACAGAAACAACAAAATTCTCATAAAATTTATCAGCACCAAAGGAAGATTTGTGAAATATTAGTATCAAACGTTTGACAAAATTCATCTGTAGATAAAAGTCTATAAAAGGAATCAACTGATTGAAATAAAATAATATTTATGTTTGAATATTGATTGATTATGTATCCTCCCTGCTAAAGTTAACTCCATATTTTTCAGTTTTAGAACAATTAAGATACGAAACGATATTAGCGGTAAGCGCAAGTGACAAATTCATGAAAAGTGGGGAGGGGGGGGGGCGGCGATGGGGGACGGTTGCCCATCCACAAAATAGAAATTTATCTATTTATTATTCATTTTTAGGAAATCAATGCCATCAAAAACGTTTAATGTCATAAATAATGCTGTAAATTATAACTTAATTATTGCTTTAACATATTCAGTTATAATTGAATTAAACGCTTATGTGTTTAATTTATTTGAAAATGAAAGTTTTTAACTGGTAAAGTATATTCTACTTGTGGTTGCTGATTGTAAGAGTTTATAACATAAAATTATCAAATGTAGTGCACAATTTCCGGATTTTTCAAAGAATTCAATTAAATTTGTACTATTTACCAAAAAATAGTAGGATTGGGAGGGGGTAGGGGTGTGCAATAAAAATTGCCCTTCCAACTATGGACAATTTCTAACCCGTCACCCGGAAAGAACATGAGCGATTACAAATAATAACATTGTAACTTTAAAATACTTTTATTGTATGAAAATTTCAAGATTTGTAATTAGGCTTATAAATGGTATTCAATATAAACTAATCAAATTTTGTTATAAATAAAATCCTATTTTATTGAATTTCATGTGTTATTTTAAAATAATGGACTCGCATTATTGTCTCGGCCTGCGAGTCATTGTGTTTTACAGTACAGTTATATGCCGCGTTATATTTCATATATTTTATGAGAAATAAACGAATTTTATTTAATTTGATTCAACAGGTCTTTACTTTGAAAAGCAATATCGATACGACACTTTCACGCAGGCTATGTTTGAATCTTAATTTAGTACCACCAGCATGTGCTGACATATGAACGTGTTTTTTTACAATTTGTTACATTTCTAAAATAAAAACCTAAGCAATTCATACGATCTGATGGTTCAGTCAATCTAGGCCTAATCACTGAATAACGTGATAAAGTTACAGTTGAACACTTTATCTGATGTTCATTGAATAAAATTGATCCCTCATTATGAATTAAGAATGACGAAAAATACTACACAGTTTTCTAACTAACAAAGGCAACGCGACTTCGTAAAAACATCTATACACTAGACAATACCGTACACTAGACATCCAATTAACTGTTGTCCTGGAAAAGCAATCATATCACTGATAAAGTATATCCTCCTTTCCTCTCTTCGATAACAATACGACTGTCTTTATACGATACCTTGTGATTAACTAACTAGATTTCATTCAAAACGCGATATTCCGAGAAGAAGCATCTTACAAGATGGCCTCAAAAGAGCAGCCATCTAGTCTCTCCGAGCAAATAGAAAAAACAAGATGGCATCGTGAGCGCAACATACGCGCATGTCTGTGTTCATAATGTAAGTGCAGCTGCCGTCTGCCGGACAGCTGCGCAACAATCCGCAGCACTGCCCTATAACATTCACACAAATCCAGAGCTAGGGCGGAGCTAAAATTCACGCACACAGCTGCACACGTTTGTAGGATAAGTAGACTGGCTCACGTGGCACCACTGCTGGCAATCACAACCGATGTAGATAGCAGCAGATGAAGGCGAAGAGCGCAGACGTGAAATCTCCGTCATGAAGAGCGAAGCAGTAGCAGCGCTATTGAAGCGATCGCATCTGGCAGTGGATTAGCTCTGCCGTGACGGGAGAGCGACGCGGTATAACCGTGAGATAGAGAAGGAGTAGCGAATAGTAGATCTACAGGCCACTGCAGCTGAGGAGAATCAATGTCGGCCAACACGCAGCAAACTAGGCCAGCAGAACACACGTGCAAAGCTGCGCTGTGTGAGAGCCTTGATGCTAGTGAGTGTTATGACCAATAGATAAGGAAATACCTGCAATTCTTCAACAATGCGAACAAGAACTATTGTATTGTTTTTAACATTCACTTAGATAAGCAGAGCAGCTGAAATGTTTATTTAGCGTAATACACATTTTTATTTTTAAGGAAACGCACATTTTTTTGTTACTGTAATTTAATATCTATTGCTTACATGCATATCGTAAAACATGTGATCTTGAGAAAATATAGATGCGATTAGAAATAAAAGGAATGACATTTAAAACTATCTCAATGCAAGCTTAATTAAATTAAATTAAATTGACAATAAATAGTTTTGTCCAATGAATGATTATATACATATTAAATTTTAACTATTATGTAAAAATTACTAATAATTAATTTTATTAATTGTCTATCATTGCAATATTAAGGTTATTTGTATTGAATGCAATATTCTCATCGGAAAATGTACAGAACGTGAAAAGTTATTAATAATAAAGGCGTTAGTAAAATACCTAACTAAATGAAGAAAATTAGTTCCACTTTGATTTCAAAATCCAAGTTTTAAATATCGGATTGTATCTCAGAGTTGTTACTTACTATCGATTTTTGCGAGAATGCAGTCACAATTTTTTCTTTCGAGTAAAATTCTGAACAGATTACAATTATTAGTGTTCTTGCCCAAACGTCACGCAGGCAGGCTGAAGATATATTGACCGTTTAATATTGAAACATATCTGAGGAACTGCGTAACAACCGCAGTTTGATATTTGAAAAAACTTCACATTTGGAGAATGTAAGATATAGTTATTTGAACTTGTTTTTGTGTTGGCTTGGGACTTTTGATGCGATGGTAATGGCAAGCTTGTTCGGTTTTGTTCGACTTGTTAACAGTAACCCTGGCGGTGTGCCGTCTAAGAAAATATCTGTCATGTTGGGATAACTGTGAGAATGACGTTATCTTCAAATTTAACAGCTTCTGCCACTCCTCGTGACATTGACATCTTTTTTAAGATCTTAATGAGGTTTTTTCAATTTACAATTAATTTTGACTTTATTTAGAATTTCAGCGATGTAAAATAGTCTTGTGGTAATTATTTTGACTAAGTTTACTG
Source organism: Oconnorella tubifera (assembly GCA_034700105.1). NCBI lineage: Eukaryota > Metazoa > Annelida > Clitellata > Enchytraeida > Enchytraeidae > Oconnorella > Oconnorella tubifera. The sequence continues at coordinate 4,530 of JAQIXG010002161.1, read as the reverse complement.
TTTTTATTTATTTGAAAATAGATATCAGCTTCGGTAGATCCAAACGTTCTTGCCGTAAAGAGAAGGAGGAAGGATGATAGAAATTTAGAACAGTTGCTGATGATAATTTTCCACTTATTTTATTTCTATATTATATGTCTTGTTTTTACATTTGACAGATAAACGAGTTTGATTGATTTGATTGATTGATTATTTTTCTATTAAAATTAAAATAGAGATTTGCGTAAAGAACTGAAATATTTTCTTAATAAAACGTCTACTTTTAGATTATTGAACATTTTAAAAAAGACTTAATCGAAGAAAATCTTTTCTATTTTAAATTTAATTCTTCAAATTTTGATTATCACGTTTAATTGTCAATAATTATAATCAAATTAAATGCTCGATTTGAACGATATGCCTAATTCAGTAACGTTGCCAGGAATTGATTAATAATGGTGAACAAAAGGGTTTCCTCTAAATTTAGAGTGATGACTTTTCTTCCTTTGTTAGGTTATCACCCACTTTTGGTATCCAATTGCATGTATTTGCTCTCTAAATATATGTAATTAATCAACACACAAAATTCCATTACATCGTCACAAGAGGGGGAGGGGGGGGGGGCGTTCGCTCACATCCTTAACGTTACCAAAAAAGTTGTTTACCTCCAATGGGTTGGTTATAACTCTTTCAACCCCCTCCAATTGGCTACTGGTCTAATTATATAGACATTCTAATTAAAATTGTATGCCTAATCAAATGATACGGGTTCAAATGAAAGGCTTAATTAAACAGTAAAATAAGATTACAACTATTGTTTGTTGCATATTTTACATGATATATTGTTATTTATTGATTTGTAGATTCTGCAGCGAATTTTGTCTAATTAAAAGTTGATCTTTCAAATCACAGAAAGATCAGCGTCCTTTATAATGGGCATACTTTAACTTTAGTTTCGTTACTATTGACTAAGCTTATGCTAGTAAGGTCGCCCTCCCCCACATTCCTCCCCCATGAAACACAATAATAAATCGAACGTTGAAATTCGTTCATAATTGCAGTGTCGAATCATATTGTATCCTATTTTAATCATCATCAAATGACTTCTTATCATATTTTACTTTAATTTATGATATTTGAGTGATTATCGATATAGTACTAAGCTTTTTGTTTCTTTGGTCCAAAATAATACAGGTGATTTACAAGCAATATTTAATATAAATTGACACCTATAGCTAAAGCAGTAAGAAATAACAATATACGAAATATAAATTATATAATTGATATAAATATTAATACTGACCAGTTTTGAGAAATATTGATTTTTTTTATAACTGATTAAATAACATATGATAGGATGGTTGCACCAGTAGTATGTTAAAATTATTATAATTTGACAGATAAGCCTAGTAAAGTTAACTAGAAACAAGCAATTAAGCAACTTTTAACTTACAGTATATACGCCTACAATAAAAATGTGTAAAGGAATCAACCAAATTGAAAAAATGTAATGCTAGGGCTAAGATGTGCCTATATAATTTCACTTAAGCCCAGGTTCAGAATATGGCTATAAACTGTAACGATAACCTTATAAAGTTAGACTGAAGAGAAAAGAAATCTCTACGATTTCGAAATGACGTAACACACAGTCAAAGAGGTGGTTATAAATAATAAAGTAAATAACGAGATGACAATATAACTACGGATGTAATGACACCTTGATTATTAGGACTTGTTTTTAATTAGACCATAAGAAGTGAATAATGAAAGCTTTTATAACTATAAAAAGTCTGGCAATTTAATGAATACAATATAAGTGCATCTGCAAGCTTTTTATGACAGTATAGTATTTTCGTGTGCATTCGCGTTACAATTTGTACAGTAATTTATGTTTTGGAAAGGTTGTTATTTCTTTTGCCTTTTGATATTTTTGAGTTAGACCAGCGTACTATTTTTATACCTTATTTCTTTCAGAAACGATTTTTCGCTTCATATCATTTCGACTAAGCGATTTCCTTAGTATGACAATGCTACGTTTCTCGGCAGGTTTTGTTATTTGTGCTCTATCGTTTGGGACTTGTTTTGCGGGTAAGGCTAAGAGTTTTAGCTGCGTCTGACAACGTTATTTCTGTTAGTTTTAACTGTAGGTTATGGAACTTATGATGTCGGCTCTAAGTAACATAAATAAACCTCCATAGAAAAAGAAGGAAGGAATGAAGACGATAGAAGGGAGTTCATAACGAAATAACCCCCTTCTATCTTAGATTAATATAATTTTACACATTTCGAGCACATATACCTTCGAGTAAAGTTTAAATTTCAGCTAAAATCGTGTCACTGTGCATTGAAACAGAAAACCTCTTGATATATCCAAATATTTAATTCCCAAAGTGGTTAAGATACCATAACTAGGCCGTACGTGTTATTTACTTACAGAAGAATTAAACCCTCCTTCTACTGTAGATAACAGAATTTTACATATTTGGAGCATAATAATATATAACTTCAATTAAAGTTTTCAAATACATTTGTAGCTGATTGACCTAAACAGTTCCTTCAGAAACCTGTTAGACCTACTTTTAATTGATCTAAATCCACCATAAGCCAATACTTCTTTCACAATATTAGGTATTTTGGTATTATAATAAAATTAAATAATTGTATTATTATTGCAGCACCTAAGCAAGACAACATCGTCTGTAAAACAACACTTTCAGGCAATAACTTTAGAGGAGATCTCAGTGTTACCGAGAGTGGCAGAAGATGTCAGAGTTGGACATCAAATCATCCTCACACTCATCCCTACATGGCAGATAATCTTTTCCCAGATGGCAGCGCTAAGGCCGCGGGTAACAAATGTCGTAATCCAGATCAGAGAAGTGACGGACCATGGTGCTATACAACTGATCCTCATGTAAGATGGGAAGCTTGTCATGTGCCACTATGCTCAACTATCCCAGGTAGGCAAATGAGTTCTCCGTTTCAGAATATTAGAAATATACCAACAATTGTTGTTATATTTTTACTTATGTAAATCAAATTTAGTAAAGAAAAAAGAGTTGATACCTTTTCAAAAATGTAGTTTAAACAATAGTTTAAATAAGAATAGCGATTACAATCGGATAAAATCAGCTTAATAAAAATCAAAAAATATCCCGTCCTAAAAGTTCCCAACAGTGTCGCCACATTTCCCTGCTACACCGCCAATGCAAGATATTGCCGCGGGAAAGAGGTGCACCTTAGATTTCGTGAGACAATGGAGATCCGTAAGCAAGACCCGACGTACCCCAAAAACCCAGTGCCTCAATCTCTAAGGGGACGAAATTCGTGAGAGTTAGCAAAGCGGCATACTTAAACATATAATTACTGTTTAGATTCCGCTAAAGCTGCCGTCACACAAAATATCTGATATATCAGACGTAGCTGTGTAAATTATTACTAAAGCATGGCAATATCTAGAAGCAATAACATAGTAGAAACAATTTTTTAATTTTTCTGATAAGTTTATATCTATATAGATAATTAATGATGTTTCTTAGAATACGGAGTGTGATTAAATGTATAAATTGGGAACAGACTAGACTATGAGAGATAGCAGGAAATCGTTATTTGCCACTTAAATGTAATCAGGATCAGGAAGGGTAAGGTGGTTTCAAGGTGAGCAGACAGAAACAATGAAGTTCTAATAGTTATGATGCTGTAGAATAGATATGGCCTATTTATAAGATATGGAAGAACTCAAACCCTACATATATTTTCGTATAAGCAAGCATGCGATTTATGGTAATTATATCTAAAAGACTTTATTTTAAGCAATATTTCCTTAATACAACATTCTGCCTAGATTTAGTTTCAGTAATACTTTAAAATATAAAATAAGCCTTTACTAATTATCTCGTTTTTTGAAATCCGCATTGTCATGTTTTTATGCTCTCTCTCTCAAGTCGTGGGTGTTTAGTAACACCATGACATCGGAAGTTATAACAGTTTCCGTGAGAATGCCCTGGTCTCTCCAGGATCATCCTCTTTCCATCATTACTTATTAACTACGAATTTTAAATATAAAGTCAAATGAAGTAGCCTAATATTGCATCGTGAAACCTATTTCTCAAAATTCATGGTAGGCATTGGTAGCACAAGGCAAAAAATGCGAATAAATTAGCACAGCATGTAGAGCGTGACTTGAAATATCATCAAACAATATTCTTAAACAATTGATTTGTTAAACGTTTAAAATAGTCCTAAGATTTCATGTTTTAGAAGATATTACGAACCTCTGATTTTACTCGTGCAGTACCTATGATATGCCATGCATGCAACGTTGATGTTAGAAGTATTTCTGTATATTTTAACTTTTAAGTTATAATAAAAATAGCTGTTAGTACTTTTTAACTAAAAATAATATTAACCAACAAAATACGCATCACCATGAAGTCGAGCGAATATGAAAAAATCACATAAGTTATATCTGTCGAGAAACCTAAGAAGGCATCATTGACATACATTAATTACTTACAATACGTGTTTATGTTTTGTTGTATTGTAAAATAG
>JAQIXG010002160.1:0-18625 GCA_034700105.1 Oconnorella tubifera | reverse complement strand
AAAGAGAGAGAAAGGAAGAAAGAGAGAGAGAGGGAGGGAGGGAGAGAGGGAGGGAGTGAGGGGAGGGAGGGAGAGAGAGAGAGAGAGAGAGCGAGAGAGAGCGATAGCAAGCGAGAGAAGCGAGACAATACGATTTTCTTTTCAGTAACTTATCGAAATGTATTTGTAGTTAATTTGCTTCAGTGCTATACGCAAGTGTTGATTTTGTATAAATGTGTTTTCTCTGATTTTATAAACTTATGTGTCATTCATTTAAGCAATGCTTTTCGTTTGCGTTAGTTTCCTCTTTGGTATCACACTTCATTCTCTCTATCTTTTATCAATTCTTTTCGTTTTCTTATTTGAGACTTTTAGAGAATTTTCGGAAACATTTTCTAAGAGAGTATAATATCATAGAAAGATTCCCAACTAAAATAACTGTTTCATTTAGAATGGACATTATTTTATTTGCTCAGTCTTGCTTGGTTTAAATGATTCATTTAATGAACGCTACTATGCTTTCAGTTTTCTAAAATCAGCAGTATCTATAATAATATTATACAATATTAATCGTATATTATCAGTTTTCTTGGCACTGTTTTTTTAGCTTGGCTTGTTTCAGGATTTTTTTTGAGTTTATGTTAATTAATTTACTAATGCAATTTGTGAAATTTGGTGAACTATAGAGAATATATGTTAATTTTTATCTATAGTTCTCTGATGATATTTAAAATAAATTAATCTAATATATTTCTTCCACATGCACCATTATAATTTCAAAATCAAATCAAACTCTTTAAAATTGTAATTTGCGTCTCTGAGTTAAAACAATCGTCAATTTCGTATATATTTATGGATACAAATAAAAATTATTACTCAAAAATTCACTTAAAACCTGTTGTTTGTCATTATTTTTGTCACATTTACTTTCGCGTTCATTTTGAGATGTTATTTTTGAAAGAAAAAATCTGTTCTGAACATATTGTATTCATTTACAATACTTTATATAAGATTTTAACGAAAAACATTGCATTTCACAATTAAAGTCTACTTTAATACTTGTAGTCAAGAGTACAACACAAACTCTGCCTTTGTTTTGAGATTGCAGCTACCAACATTTAGACAAAGATGACATTAATCTACAGGTGCTCTTTTGTCTTCATACCTGTCGGTGACGCTAAAAGCTCGAATGTCATGTGTCGCTGATTCGACGACAAGTCATAATGCAATCAGACGCGTCGGTCGCACTGTGCATTAGGTGGATTGACGTGAATCGATCGATTACTTAAAACTTGAAAGCTCCAGTCATCCGCTGTATTGTTGTTTATGATCGGTGTAATCGTTGGGCGATAATAACGTGACTTGATAGCGACTTGTAGTTGAGTAGCTGAAGGGGGAGAGAGGTAGGGTAGGGGAGGGGGAGAGAGGGATGGGTAGGGAGGGAGAGAGAGAGAGAGAGAGAGAGAGAGAGAGAGAGAAAGAGAGAGGTAGACAGAGAAAGAGAGAGAGAGAGAGAGAGAGAGAGAGAGGTGGAGAAAGAGGTGGATGATACAAAAGACTTGTAGTTTGTTTGTCCGGAACGCTTTCTATGACTTTGATTTGTTTTCCGTCCGACGGAACACTGTTTTCGTGTTTAACTACAACTGTGAACGCGTGCGTAGACATTCACTGTTGAAAGACGATGTGATGTTTTGAATGATTTTTTTATTTGTGTAATAAGATACTGACTAAGTGACTCTTAATGATTCCTTGATCTGTTAAAAGTGAAGTCAAATCGATGTAATACATATAGTTTTTATTTAATATACTATATTTACGAAATATACGATGTAATACATGTATTTAGTAATAATTTGTAACTATTATAGCATTTAAAACATAAATCGAATGCACTTAATATCTTAAGTATACTACACCACAATATGCTATACATAATATGTACCACAATATAATATTTTTAACTTTATAGTAATAATAATAATATCAAAATGCATTTTACAATCGTAATATCAACATAGTATCTCAATGTAGTATCTCAATTTTTATGCAACAAATAGCATTAAGTACTGTACTATCCAAATTGCTTTCAGTATTATAAAAGCTCCAAGCATTATTATAATTTCCTACACTTAGTTGACGACCATTTCATCAAGTCAACAATCTGAACATTTCTATTAAACTAATAGTATCAATAGAACGTGAAACAAGCAATCGATGCAACAACTTGCACAGAATGGTTGCGTTTCTATTGACAGATTTCTAGTCGTCCATTATCGTATTGTAGTCTCGGATGCGCCAAATCTAAACGTTTCCACTTGATGCGTTCAAAGCTGGAAGTGCTTGGCTTTATTTGAAACATTTGGCTTTGCTTTATTGGCAGTATTTTACTTCATTTTGAAGCATTTAGCTGACTCTGAAGCAATTTAATGGAACACGTAAAGATAAGCGAAATATACCATGATATTTTTATGATATTGCTTAAAATAAATCTGTTTATTTGTTATAACTATGTTTGCAGTAATGCTATTTAGCTTATTTCATTTATTCTAATTATTCTTGCTTAGAAGGATAACATTTTGATAAATAATTATAATTTATTTATAAATTTATCTGTTTGTTGTTTTAGTAAAAGAAACCCTTTTTACTTCAGTAATTTCATTAATTTATATGTGTTATTTCAACACGTTATTGTTAATAATACTCGTATGTTTTCAGAAATATAAGTTCATTAATTCCAGTTTTGTATTCATTACGCCGTGCTAAATTTGTAGACACCTTTTTTATGTTAGAATAAATGAATTGATAAACTCCAGTTATTGTAAAATAACTTTTAATGTTCACTTGAAAGTCATGTCTTTAAAATGTATCCTTCGATAAGTATGTTAATATGGATAATATTTACAGAAATCTCCTCGAATATGCAGGTAAAATATATCTCCAAAATAAAAATTGTTCAAATTAAAAACAAATTTAATACAAATAACATCACAAACAATCTTATATATTTACTTTTTAAAATTGTAAAACGCAGTGAATTTATTAACCAACTCCCCCTATTTTTAAAATGCAGCTTCGCCCCTAAATCGATTCGCTTAATGACCACGTAGCGATAATTGGGCCCATTGAAATAAATTCTATGACTGCTTTATTGTAACTTATTCAAATGAGACGACACTAATATTGTTATTGTTTTTATTCCGTATGATATTTTCTCATTGAAGCTGAGTGTCAGAATATCAATTGGTCCTTGTGTTATAATGTCAGCAAAAAAGTAAAATGAATAATAAAAACAGGATGTAAACTAAATAAAAAAAACTAATATAATTTTTTGAAGTTTTTAGAAGGTTGATCAGTCAAAATTATTTTTGGATTTGGATTGGTGTTAGGGTTTAAGTCAGGGTTATAGGATTAGGATAAAGTTTAGGATTGGTCAGTGTTTGAATTGTCTGTGTCAATTTGTCTGTTTATTGTTTTTGGAGTTGGAGAAAATAATTCTTGAAATTGATGGGTTTAGCATGAAAGTTAGGGTTAGAGTTATGATTAGTGTTAGGAATAAGGTAAAAGTTATGATTAGCCCTAGCCTTAACTTAACCCTAGCCCACATTTTTATTCAACTATCTTTAGAAGAACTGTTTTAAGACGTGTTATATTTAATGTTGAGATTAAATCTTAATATAAATATTTTTTGCTCGTATATTATTTATCGGAATATATATTTTATGATCGGAATTCCAGAGCATATATTATAAGAATAAGAAATCTGACAAACTCATTTATAGCAAGCTATACATGCACTATAATCTTTAAAAACATACTCAACTAGTCCTCTTAATATTTATACTTAAATACTAATATTTAATATCTATTATTAAAGTTTATACTCAAAATTCATAATAACTGCTTCAGTAATTTAGTAATCAGATTTCAGTTTCCGGTTCCGGGACGCTGACATACAAAATTATAAATATATTTAACGACATTTTTTAATTGATTAATTTATCTCAAAATATTGACAAAAATCCTGCATTTCCATTGGCTTAATTTGGCTAGAATATTGCCCGCCGTTTATTAATTACCGCTGCAGACAGCTGCTCAGTTTCATCCAATCACAGCTCGAGCATTGCTTACAATGATACCACGCGGTATCATTTCATTCTTGGAATGAAATTTGTAACCAAGTTAAACCATAAATAAAATATTGTTTTAATTCTTTAATAAATCGAAAATATATTGAAATTCTACAATAAATACGGAGACATTACAAAATTTGCTTCTTATTCCTTTACAAAACCAATAAGGAGTGTAATAATTTTTAAATCATCAATTTTTGGAAATGTTTGATTGTTTATATAGCAAAAAATGTATTTTTTTCCTTTGATAATTTTCGACCTAAATTCTTCGTTGATAGCGTTACCTGTTTTAAAATTTAATATACAATGACTTTACATTTGGAAAATATATCTCTTAACCTTTAAAATTTATGTCTACATTAACTCACACCTTAAATAATTAGAAATAGTGCTGTCTGTCAAATATATTATCATATAAGAACGTACATATTTACAAATAATCAGCATTAAAAACATTTTACGCTGACGATAATTATTTTAATTTTAAATGTAATCTGTAAGTTTAAATTTTATATAAAAATCTGACTCCCCCCCCCACCCCTCCGCCTCTCTCTATTCCGTATTACTTCTAAATCCATCACAAATTTAAGCATTTTAGAGTATTTAAAAATCTAAAAATTTAATGTAAATTTATTACTAAAAACATATTACTCAAGATTAGCTAAACGATAGTAAACTTGCTTCTTCTTTTATGGACCTTACCCTGGTTACAAAATAGGTAAACAGTGATCTCTGACTGGCTACTAGATCGCTGTGACGAGGGAAAAGTGATCCTTGTATAAAACAGGAAACAGTTACAAGCGTCGCTCATTACGCTATCTACACGCAAACTAACATCACAACTATTTAACTCCTTGCATAGAAACAATATTGTCGATTCTTATTTCTAACAGGTTTGCTAAAACTTCATAACATTTCTGGTTTATTTATTTTCATTAAACAGCTTTCGAAATTAATCTTAAAAAAGACTTAATTCAGTTTTAATTGGAATATTCTAGTTTTATGTTGTGATTATTGTAATTTACAGAGATAACTATAAAAATAACTTTTTTAATACTGTTTTTCGAAATATTAAACTATCAGAAAAATAATTTAAACACTATAAATTCTCGATTTTATTTTCAATCAAATTGAAATTATATTATTCAGTCTTTATCATATATTTGTACTTTTTTACGCTAAAAGCATTTAACTTTCATTAATTTTTCTAAACAATATCGCAACTAAAACACTGTCACATTTTATTATAAAATATATATTATTCGAAATAATATAGCAATTTAAATTCTTTCATATTTTATGCATTATTTTTAATAATCATATTTTCAACAGCAAACATCATTTCAAGCTCGGGAATTACAGAAATTAAAGTTAAAATGAAATCAGCAGAATTTACAGTAGAAAATATCCTCTTATCAACCCATTCACCTGATCTTCAATCAACAAAATTTAAAACTGAATCTTGCACTCAATCGGAAACTGAACGCACAACTTCCAAAATGTTAAATATTGAAGATAAAATAGATGAGATAGAAATTCAATCCACGAATCCCATTATAGAACCTTCTAGTTTTTTCAAAAAGTCTCTGGATTTCTCAGTCGAGCAAAACTTCTCAGAAAAATGCACCTCACCGATAGGAAAGCAACTCGTAAATGTCTCCGCACGTTTTCCTTTGGACTTTCAACGTGATTCGAACCAGCGACGCTGTCATTTCTTGTCGTTTCATCAAAAAGATGCGGCAATTTTATCAGGTTTGTTGAATACATTTCATGAAATAATTTCTTTGGTTATTAAAATTTCAAAATACAACCGTTCTTACAACGTATACTAGCAGATTATAAACTGAAAAGATTATACTGATAGTGTACAAAATTATGTGTTTAAAATATCATAAATAATGGAGCGCATACAATTTTAGTAACGATTTAATTACATTAAAGCAGCAACAACTGTTCAATTAAATTCGAAAAGACTATTTATTATTTATATTGACATTGCATTGGTAATTAAAAAGGTGTTGTTTGTGTCAGTTCTTGCCCTAAACGGTTTGCAATTTAAACTTTGCACTTCTATAGACTTCTTTTAACTAATAAAAAATACTACGATTAGTCAATTGTAAATTAAACACAAGGGAAATTAATTAATTAAATTAATTATTAATTTAATAATTAATTAATTAATTTAATTTGTAAATTAAACACAAGGGAGCACAGGCGGTAAACGTTGGACTAGGTCGGCATTTTCACACGTGATTTATTTAACTTTTTATTGTAAATATTCGCTTATTTAAAATATAGATTTTTAAAGAAAAATTACATTTGTTTGCGACAAAGTAATAGATGCAACCTATTTAAATAGTCTTCATTTGTAAGTCTAACAAAAATATTTACACATTTATCCATTACATTGTGTATATGGTATATATATATCTCAGAAACTTTACAGCTAAAATCTAAATATAACATTCATGGCATTACAAATTGACATTAACTTGATTTATAAAAATATATTTTCTCGTAATATTTTTCTTATAAATCTGATTCTCACGAATATAAACTTCAATCCAATAACTACCCTAATCACAATACATATAGTATGCTCTGTGTGTTGTTTTAGCATTTGAACAACTCAAGTACGTCACCAGAGCTCCATCCATGCTTTTTGGTCGAACCCTTGTTACCCCCCACTCCCTCTTCGACTGTCCCATCCAGCCTACCTACCCCATCAACCCCTGGGACCAACCCCCTCCTACCCCTGACTTCCCCACCACTGATCATCTAGACGACAGCTACTACTCCAACAGCGACGACGACAACCAAGATGACGTCATCGATGACGCAGGCAACACTAGCGACGCTAATTCAAACCCCGACGACTCTGAAAACGGCATTCTCGGCTCGAAGAAAAAACGTCGAGTCCTCTTTTCTAAAACTCAAACTTTCGAGTTGGAAAGAAGATTCCGTCAGCAGCGCTATCTATCGGCGCCAGAACGCGAACATCTGGCCAGCATCCTTCGTCTCAGTCCCACCCAGGTGAAGATCTGGTTCCAGAATCACCGCTACAAGTTAAAGAAGGCACGCCAAGAGCGAGGGCTTGATCTCACCCCTCTGCCAGCCCCCAGACGGGTAGCTGTCCCTGTTTTGGTCAGAGATGGGAAACCTTGCAGCAGCCACAATAGATCGCCTGAATCACGCTCCAAACCTGAAAATGATGACGTTTTGGGGCAGCGCGTTCCTTTCATTCCAGGTGCGGTATGTTCGGACCTGAATGACCTAGCGAGACGCATAACAGAGGGAGGACTAGGGGAGCTGATGGGATCGTCAATTACGAGCCAGTTTGCGGCGGCTCTTAGGGCAAGCTCGGGGATCCCCGGTCTGCCTCTCTTTCCACTTCTTAATGCTCCCTCGCGATGGTGGTGACTTCGTAGTAATTATATTTCTAAGTGTAAATTTAATGTGGAACATGATGTGTGAGTATTTGTGATAAGATAAAACGTTCCCGATTGTTAATGTATAGGGTTGGGATTCTAGTTAGGATACGGGTTAGAGTTAGGATTGGAGTTAGAGTTAATGCTAAGGTTAGGATTAAGGTTATGGTTGATTAGAGTTAGGATTATTAAATGAATTGATGGGGTCGTTTTGTTGGGTTAATGTATTCAGGTCCATTTTGTCGGCATATCGTGGTATTAAGTAAATTTTACTAATTAATATTCAAATTGTTTAAGATAAATTAGTAAAAGTTTAACTAAGAAAGTCTGCTTCTATACCTTTGCTGATCCATTGACCGTGCCTGAGGGTAACCAGGCTGAAATTGTCTAAATTTATACCACTTAAAGTCTTAAACTTATAGAATTAGAATTGAATTTAGTATTTTTTTCAAGCACTGTTACAGTTTTTGCGAAGAACACAACAGTTAATAACGGACGCGGCGCCACCATGGGAGCTGGGGGGGGGGACATATCCCCCCAGTTTTTGTAATATCCCCCCCACTGGATGGGACATTGGGGGGGGGGGACACGAACCGACCAGAGGAAGGAGACATAATGTCTGTCGTACAGTTGAATGAAATTTCATGTTGAAAGCTAGCCCAAAAATGTAGTAATAACAAAAAAGGTCGTCACTTTCGAAATGAACACGTGTGAGATATTAAATATTGTTTTCAAAATAAACAAAAAATGCATCACTTCCAAAATGTCAATGTTAAATATGCAGTTTGACCACCCCTAGTGTGTGGGGGGGGGAGTCAAACTGATTTTTGACCCCCCCCCCCCAGTTTTATATTCGTTGCGCCGCGCCTGGTTACTATATAGGCCTATGAACATTCGAAAAACATCCAAACGCAGACCTCTTTGACAACTCTTTGATGAACCATATTCCTGCTTCATTTCCAGCTCTTGGGTCTACTTGTAGATGACAGGTCTCTGTCAAAATCTTTATTGTTTATTTTCTGTTAACTAACTGACTATTATTCTTGTTTTCCCAGCGCTGTAATGTATAACGGTATTGTAAGTTAAATGTAAAATTTAAGGTTCAAAACTCGTGAACCGAAATTATGTATTCTGACCCAGACACGATATTAAATATTAGGATAGATTGGTAAATAGATGGACGGATTCAGGAAACTGAATTTGGACTTAGACTTTAATCAGAATGTGAATACATGCCGTCGAATCCAGTTACAGTGTATGATATGAAAAGTCAGCAAGGATTTCTGAACTCATTGCGCGATTCAAAAGAATTCAAAAACATTGTATTTCTTTTAAATTATAACATTATCAATAAAAAAATAGTTATTTTTCATCGCAAATTCTGAAACAATATCATACGGATCTAGAATCACTGTTCCATAATTTACAAGTTTTCAAGATATTATTTTGTGAATCGTGATCATCACGGATCGTGATGACTATAAATGACAATAAATAGGCCCGCATTCATTAATTCTAACACCATATTCATTTAACGCCAATGTATCACTCTGAAATACTATCCAATTAAACGTAAGAATATAAATCCCATCCAATCACAATCCGCGTAACATATACCGGCGGTCTATATTCCTCCGTTTCTATCCAATGAGCGAGTTTTGTACGCGTGGATGATTTCACACCCCCCTCCCACTCTCTGTGATCAATTAGGCGACGAGGGAATTCTTATTCTCTAACATATGTCAGTCATTTCATCCATTCTTTTACTGTTCATCGCATAATTGTGTCATTATTTCAGTGAATATTTGTGCGAAAAGAAGAAGGTTTAAGTTCTGGTAATTAAATGAAATGTTATTATTTTCCTGTAGTTTAACATACGGCAGTTTGAGTAAGATGAAAAATTATAAAAATAATTAAATAAAAAAGTTGCGGGTCGGTTTCGGTTACGCACCTCACGCAGTTTTTAGAATAAAAATAAGACCACATTTATAAGAAAGGATGAGGAATAGAATATAATAAATCAAGTCTCATCGCGAAATTCAAACTAAATCGAACAGTTTCGATTTTTTTTTGATGTTTCCGACTCGATAACATTAATCGTGGCTCTGGTTGCAATGTAAACGCTTCATTATAACCCTAAACCATCTACCCTAATTCGGTGAGTTGCGAATCCGAATGAGACTCTATAAATCAATCAAGAAGATTGATTTGTATTGTGATTGAAAATTCAATTTGTGTGTCAGTGTGCAAATTTAGTTGTTTTTTACTCAAAATAAGCCAAATTTCATTAAATTTAGAGACAATTCCATGTTTCCCTCCCCCCCCCCATTTATACTTTAATTATATAATTAAACGCAACAGCTCTTAATTAGGAAAATAATTTTTCATATAGTTCCTTACTAAGATATTTAAGTAAACTTTCCTCGCTTAAATTATTAACGATTGATTCACAAATTCCTAAGACAATTTAATTACTTTTTAAACTATACTAGTTAAATTTATCATAGAATAAAACCCACATCCAGTCATGGATCTCAACGAGCTTCTCATTGCCGTTATCGTCATCATCTTAATCGCTCTCTTGCTCCTCATCGTTTATAAATTTGGAATGCGAGAGAAAACATTCGAAGAAATCATGGCCGAACAAACCCACGACCATTTTGCTCTTCTTGAAAAATCGAAACCCGAACATAAGAAGGAAAAAAAGAAGAAAACACCGGTATCTCACGGAAAGAAAAAATCTGATAAAGTAGAAATTGTTTCCGAAGTCGAGATTGAAAATGATGAGGGTATAATCGCCGAATTTCTTCCCCAGAATTTTGCAAAGGACACCGGGGTGACTAAAACTGCAGCGGGTAAAAAAAAGGCGTCAAAAGAAAGCAAGATTGATAACAAGAATGAAGCGAGACGTTCTGCCACTGAAAAAAATGAAATGAAAATGAAACAAGGTAATTCGATTCCTGAAAATGTTGCTGAAAAAACCAAGGGGCTAATCCCCGCTAAACAGAATTCTCAAACAAAAGAGGAGGAGTTAGTTAAATCTGTAGTGAATCAGAATATTCAGACACCCATTGCGGTAGCCAAGTCTTCGATTAGATCAACTGACACGGGGCCGGTTAATCCTGATGCAGGATTGCTAAAGAAGAAGATAAAAGAAGCGGAAGTAGCGGGGGGAGAGAAAGTTGTGGCTGCTGCTGCCCCGATGCTGGTTAAGAGCAATCCTCAACCGAAAGGATTGGTTGAGATAGTTTTAAAAGAGAAGAGCCTGGAACCAGTGGTTAGTGGAAAAAAGAATAAAATACAGGATAACAAGAAAGAAACATCTAGTAAGTGTTGTTTTATGTAATATTAAAGTATTATTTTATATAATACTTAATATTAAGTTTGTAATAATGTCAAAGTGCATTAGAGAAGTTGTTAGAGCACTGAATTGGAAATTATTAGGTTCGGGTTCGAATCCCGGAGAGCATACTATCTTCTCTAGCTAGCTGCACCCTTTAGTAAGACGTTTACTTAGGGTTAGGTTTAGGATTGCAGTTAATGTTAGGATTAGATTTTGGGTTAAGTTTAGAGTCATGGTTACTAAATGAATTAACAGGGTTGATTTGTCGGGTTAATGTATTCGGGGTCGTTTGTTAGCGTATTGTATAAATATTATTGCATGCATCATTGCATCATTGTATTAATTAATTGATGATTAATTATTATTATTTGATGTTTTAATCGACTAATTATTTAAATACGTTCAAAATATTTAACGATGAATAGACTGCAAATACTACTGAAATTATTTCATTTTATTACAATTGAAATGATAAATAAATAAAAATATATACTTCAAAAATTACAGCTATGCATTTTAAAAATTAAGATTATTATATATTCAAATATATTATCCTTTTACAAATTTACACTCTAGGTGTTATTTCTTATACAAAAAAGAAATTTGATATGAACAAATTGAAAACTTGTATTTTTTTCTAACTGTAGGCGTTCCTTCAACTGACAAAACAAAGCAAGTTTTTGCTTCTGTTGATTCAGTTGTAAAGAATACAAAGATTGAATCAGTGACCACAGGAGGAAATACTAACATTAGTGCACCAGAGACAGAAGAATGGACTGTTGTAAGTTATAGTTTTTAATTCTAATAAACAGTGATTTTATAATGCTAAACAAGTTTCTAAAATTGTTGGATATTTTACAAATAATTTTAAAAAAGTTGGCAAATAATTTTAAATATTTAATTGGATACTGGTGGATGAATGGATAGAGTAGGGATGTAAAATATACGTATAGTATAAAGCATAAATATAAATTGATAGCTTTTAACGATAAAAAAGAGTGACTTTTAAAGATAGAAAAAAACAAGTCTGAAAACTGTTTATTAAATACACCTTTAAAATGTCTGGCTTATATCTAACTGGGTTTTGTACTCTTAATAATATAACTATTAAAATCTGAAGTTTATAATATATTGTATCAATTTATTACATTAACTGTTGAATTTTTTATAGTCTTACTAAAGAGCGATTTATTAATTATTCATAAGATTATAACATCTAGTTAATCAAATGATCAAGAATTAAAAAAATGTCTTTATCTAGGCTTTATTAGTAATAAAAAGATATTGAATGTTACTGAAATTATATTTAATTTTATATTGAATGTTCTGGTTGATAATAGAATTTACTTGTCTATATGATGGAATTCTGTCGTCTGCATAGCCTGTCTGTGTGACCAGATTATATAATACTTGTTAATTATAACCAAGTATATGCAATTATGCCTCTATTATAAATTATAATCATACAGCTTGTGAACTATACGACTAGCTGTACATTTTCTGCTATATT
Source organism: Oconnorella tubifera (assembly GCA_034700105.1). Classification (NCBI taxonomy): domain Eukaryota; kingdom Metazoa; phylum Annelida; class Clitellata; order Enchytraeida; family Enchytraeidae; genus Oconnorella; species Oconnorella tubifera. Next base: position 6,235 of record JAQIXG010002160.1, on the reverse strand, counting down.
TCTCTACTGAACTAACTGTTTACACCTCAATCAAGGTGTCTGTCATGAATCAGGGCTGTTTATACAGAGTCCAATAATACTGATTTCTAGGAAGTTTATTTATGCTCCGACCTCCTGGTGTAATTATTATTCATTGCTAGTGGAGTGCAGAGCTGTAATAAACTTGTGTTTTTCAGTTTGTCTGTCTATCTATCTGTCAGTATCTCTTTGTATGTATGTTTGTCTGTCTGTCTGTCTTGCCTGTTTGTCTGTCTGTTTGTCTACCTGTCTGTCTGTCTAATTTTTTTTTTCTCTCTCTCTCTCTCTCTCTCTCTCTCCCTCTCCCTCTGTCTGTCTCTCTATCTGTCTGACAAAATGTCTGTGTAGTGTATATAGAATATACACTGCATTCCATAGCTACAGCATAATGTCTGTGGAATGTTCACCAGATTATTTATCTACCAATGTCTTACAAAAGTCATACTATTATTTACTATATGATTAGTCACTAGGTTAAAGACCAACAGGTTGAATCGATTTATCTCTTATGTCAATTCTAAAATGATATGGATGAGTTTTTATACTTTGGTTCCAATATTTGATGTTCTAAATATAAAATGTCTAAAAGTGTTAAAATAGAGAAAAAATGTACACAAAAGTGTAAAGTTGTATGTATTCAGATATGGTTGATTCAGATATGTTAAATTTATGGTTTTAACTTAAGTATGTTTACATAACATTAACAGTATGTTTCATACTGTTAATGTTATGATTTATTTTTTGCTAACTGAATTTTTACATTTATAATTAATTTAAATTGTTTTTATAAATTAGTTGTACTTGGCATTATTAAACTAGCCAAAGATTATTAATAGAATAAATTATAATGTTATTTATAGATTGAACATTATGATTGATGTATATTGATATTTTAATCATTTATCATCATCACCCATCTGTTGCATTGACATATATTATACAAGATATACCGCAAACAGCAATCAATATATGTCTATTTCTTTACCAGATGTTTTTCTCTAGACTTCTACACATTGTCTGATTGCAGTTTTTACTGTTTTCTAAAATGCAGACTTATAATTATTACATTGAAGGCCAGTATTCAGACTGACTGTACTGGAAATCGATGCGTTTGAACAGCTGTTAACATTTGATCGCTCGATTGATTTTCTTTGAAAATTATGAATTTTCAAACTAGAGGCATTTGGTTATCTTTTGGTAAAGTTTGTTTAGCAGTGGGAGGTGGAGTTTTTAGGAATTTTAGGAAATTCTGCATTTGCATGCTGTTATTATTGGATTTTTTCTGTGATTGTACTCTTTATTTCTGTGATTTATATTTGTGATAATAAAAACGAATTGCAGTATAAGTTGTAACATTTTATTTTTTATTGTAGCAGTAATTTTGGTATCTAACAGTATGTGTCTGTTTTGTGAATTGAGAAGATAGTTATATACTAACGTACTCTGATAAAACTATCATAAATATATTATGTCAGTTAATAACCCTAATCCTAACCAACCATAAGCGTAGACCTAACTCTATCAATAACCCTAACCCTAAAATTAACAATTGGATCTTTTTGAAACTTCAATCAGAAAGTTATTTATTGTAATATTGAGCGTCAATAAATGATTTTGATATTATTTGAACTTATTTTCACTTTGCAGAAAAATCAAAAAGGTGATCCTATGACTATTTTGAGAAAACAGTTGGAGGAAAAAGATTGTGAACTTCGCATTTGTGAGTATATATTTAAAATTACAATATTCTTTTTATTTATGTTTTTATTTGATTAGAGGACTTATTCCTGGTTTATCAAGATTTTCTATGTAATATATTCAAGTATGATAAATTACTAAATTTATTCAGTTTATTTTTAAGTCTTATCTAAAACATTATTTTTAATTTTTAGTAAAATTTAACTCTAGAGAATTTGTGTGAAATTGTACTATTACCCTACTTCAATGGAGTATTATCATATTATCCTAAAGTTATAAATTATATTTTATCAAGATGTACAATGATCTGCTTGATGTTATTTTGTTATCTGAATTTTAATCTGGAGTGATTGGATGAATTTATTAATGGATTCTTGTCATAAAGTTATGTCTGTTGTGCAGTATATAGTGGTTTTTATATGACATATAGCTATTAACATGAGTTTTAAAGTACAACTAGCAAATTTTTGTTATAAACGATACAAAGTCTTTGTAAACTAATTAAAAAGTATTAAAATTTGTTTATGTATAATACATAGTCCTTTGTCTTTTTTTGGTTGTCATTTTTAATTGCAAATTCTTAGATTCTTGCAAATTTGAATTAATGAATTTAAATTAATAGATGTTTTTGGTTTAATTTTGATTGTGGTAATTTGTGGATTCTCATGAATCTAAAGATTATGAATTTAGTTATATATTGTTGCCATAATTGGCAACTAGTTGTTTCTGATTGTTTCCAATCACACGCATAGTTGCCATTGTAGTTGCCAGACATTTTTTCTTCTAACTTCTAATCCTGATGAAAAAACAATTTAAGTCAAATTTAAACAATGCAGTTTAATAAAGTATATAATTGTAAAAATATTTAACTAATGAAATCCAATAAAGTATCTATAAAATACTTCAGAATCCTAAGATACTATTGTATTTGAGGATATTAAGTTAAGTATTTATAGATATAGAATTGTTGCTTAAAGCCTGTGTACTTTCAAAACTTGTTGCAGCACTAGAGACCTAAAGTTTCACCACTAGAGACAGTAAAGTCTCACCACTAAGAACAGTAAAGTCTCAGCTAGACTCTGAGTCTAAAGATGGGCGTGTTCTGTAATAATAAAACTTATCTCTTGTTTAGTTCCTTGAGTTTTAACCAACTTCTACACTAGATGGCCTTTAATTGAGCATCTATCTGACCTAACCATGTACCCCCCCTCCTCCCTCCCCCTCCCCATCCACTTTCTTGTGGTCGCAAGGGGGAGGGGGGGGTGGGTAGATTATATTTAGAGGCTACGCCCATACTATACTGCCGGCTATTTTGAGAATCTTGGAGTTGAACAGTGGAAAATTTACTAATGTGAAAAGCAGACATTTTACTGATAGTTTTATGTGTAAATATATGTGTGGGCTATTTTGCTTTGCAACTTTTAAACTTTAACATTATTAAATATAATATCAAAAGTTCTGTGATTTTTTTATGTACAGAGACATTTAAATGTATTCTATATAAAATACATTTAAAAATAAAATGCAATATTTCCAGATTCTTGCAAATACAAAACAGTTTTTGATTTATGAATCTAAAAATTATGAATTTAATTATAAATTTTGGCCATAATTGGCAACCATTTGTGGCCGATTTTATTTGTGACTTATATTAATGTTATATTTATGGTCTACTTCTTTGACCATAATTATGAATTTATTTGTAATTTCTTTTATACAAGGTGTGGAAGTATTAGCGGATCTAGATATAAATAAACAACCAGTATGTTCACTTATCACTTGATTAGTAGAGAGTTAAGAGTGAAGTGTTCACTCATCACTTGACTTTTGTTTATACTCCGTTCGCAACATGTATAATATTTCACTTTTTTCTTATGACTTTTTATCAATTTGGTTATAGATCTGTATTTTAATTATCTGTTGCTGCATTGTTTTTCTGTTATAATAAGACATATAGAATCAAGCTGTATTATAAGCTGTGCGCTGAATATAATTTCTGTACTTTTTTTTATTTGTAATACTTTGTCATATTTCTTTTACAGTGCAAGCTCAATTACAATCATCCAATACTAAGTACAATGAAGTTCGTCATGAACTCTCCACTATTAATCAGAAATTTATTGCATTGGAAAAAACTTCCAAACAACAGATTACTGCTAGGGTATGTATTATCATTATCATCATCATCTTCATCATCTTTATCATCATTATTATTATTATTATCAAAAATCAGCATCGTTGTCATTTTTGATAAAGTTTATCAGGTGTTTCATCGGATAGATTATTACGCTGCGTGCATTCTTGACTTCCAAGTGCATCTTTATATTGATCCGACACACTAGTCATTTCAGTAATACAGTATATTAATATTATTAACAGTATAGAAATATTTACCGAAAATATTTGTTTTTTATTTACTATCTAAGCTTATACTATTTTAAGATTTGCTTTCAATGTGCTTATGCTTATTGACAAGATTACTTTGTAAACTGTTTTATTCAATGATTTTGAACTCATTCAAAGAGCTTTATAAGTATTCTACTTAAATAGTGTCACACTTACAATCAGGAATGTCTAGCTGTATTATGTACTAATCTTAGATTAGAGTGAAATCAAAGAGTTTTGAGATTGATAAAGTATGTTTAGATATAAGTAGAGATATTTAAAGAATTATGTTAATCTAGAGTATAGGATAGTTATAGCAGTGGACATTACTGGGTTATTGATTTAAACTTTCAGTTTATATTTGAAATGAGTAGAATGTGTAAATTTATGTATTTAATTATATCTGTGTTTTAATTGAGTCGTTTTGTGCAGTGAATTAAATGAAAATCGTTTAGATCATTTAGAAAATATATTCGCAAAAAAGTGATTCTATAATAAAATCAAATACTTTGCAATTCATTACAATGATGTAATATGTAATAGTTTTCTTTAGTTCAATTCTAATTACAAAGTTAAATTGTTCATGTAAGATTCATAATAGGTGGAATAGAAACATTTTGTATCAAAATCTTTATATTTATTTTCTTGTTTGAAACATTTCTGCTATTTGCGAATAAAATTCATATACATTAAACACAGTAGTTTTTAATTAATACTATTTGTAATTTTGTATTTGATGCAATTACTGTGAACATTAAATAATTATTATCATTAATAGTGTTTAATTATACTATTAAAGTTTTAACGTAACTTGATTAGGATCAAGAAAATTCTGCGTTAAAATCTCGAATGTCGCATAGTCATGAACAGCACAAGATTGAAATCAGTAATCTTAACTCTCAGCTCGGTATTACTAAAGGTGCAACAAGTGACGGACAAGTTCAACTGATCATGAAATTAACAGAAGAGAATAAGCAGCTGAAGGAAGCCAACGCTATATTTCAGTTAGTTTGAATTATACAATGAAATTATTTTTTCAATGAAATTTATAAGTTTTTATTTGTTGATATTAAAAAGAAAATTTTGTAATGATATTTGTTTTGTAATGTAATAATAGTGTTTGAATTATAATTGATTGTAATTAGTGGTTAAATTACTGTGAATTAATTAATCCCTTCACTCCCCCCCCCTCTACCCTTTTTAACTCTTTCAATATCTATTACCCGGTACAAATCGTATCATTTATCATTAAAAATAGCAGATTATTTGCGTAAAATTGTTATAACTTGTATTTATTCTTATATTTGTTTGTTGTTCTAATAAAAAGTTGCGTACATTTTTATCTCTGATTCTCTTAACTATTAATAATAATTGACTATTTTCTAGTTTAATTGATATTTGTAATATTATATTATATGATTAATGCAATATAAGCTTATTTAATTGCAATATAGGCGTAATTATCGATTGAATTTAATATCATATGCATTGTAATCTTGCATAGCTATGTTTAATTGTATCCTTTAATTTGATTGGTTGATTCTGTAGACAGTCGCAGCCAATAGTAGGCCAGTCTGATGAATCAAAGCTAAAGATAATGGATGACGCATTAAAACAGAATTCGAAGATGTTGAACAATGCAGAGAACGCTAAAAAAACATTGGAAACTAAACTGAAACAAGTGGAAGAGCAGAATAAACAGCTTGAAGTCAAATTGGTAAGTTGTGTTTTGCTCGTTGCTAAACGTCACATCAGCACAATTACTTCTATTTAATACAGACATAATAGACATAATTCATAACAAAACAACGTTATTGTTAGCTAGATATGCAAAAATAAGTAAGAAGATGTGAACCGAATTTAAGTTTAGCATTTTAATTATCATATTGTTCGAATGATGTTTTGAACTTCACTGGCAAATTAAGCATTTTACAAAAGGCAATTTGATACAGCGAGCGCTTGACATAAACCTAGACCTATTGGTTTGAAAGACCATCCCACATAAACCTAGACCTATTGGTTTGAAAGACCATCCCACATAAACCTAGACCTATTGATTTGAAAGACCATCCCACATAAACCTAGACCTATTGGTTTGAAAGACCATCCCACATAAACCTAGACCTATTGGTTT
>JAQIXG010002159.1:0-18626 GCA_034700105.1 Oconnorella tubifera | reverse complement strand
AGAATTGCTAATACTTTGAGCTCTTGAGGGGGATTAAAAACAATTATAGATTTGCTTTCAGGATCCAATGGGGGATGGGGGTCATTATTTTTCTTGAGCAAAACTATTTTTCTGGTCTAAAAAGTTCTCGTGAAGCAAAGACGAAAAGATGTAAATTAGATTATCTTTAATATCTCGACTAAATGTTTTTGTCTTTGTTCAAGTCTCAACTTCATCAGGATTCAGTCGGAGTAGATTCTGACCAAATGATCTTTGATCTCTCGTCTCATTAACAATTCTCAATTCTGAGCGTAGTAATGCTTAGTGTAAGATGCATGAGAAGAATATCGATGACAATGATATATTACCTGCATGGTACCCCGACAAATTGGTCCCGAAAACATTAACCCGACAAATCGGCCCCGAATACATTAACCCGACAAATCGGCTCCGAATACATTAGCCCGACAAATCGGCCCTTAATACAGTAACCCGACAAATCAGATCCGTAAATTAATTTAGTAACCCTAACTCAAATCAACACTAAAATTAACCCGAAATCTGAACCTAACCCTAATCTTAAACTTACACCTAACTCTAACTTCAACCCTAACCTTAAGAACTAATCGTCAGAATCGTTTAGCCAGTCTCGTAATTATTTTACATTTATTTAAGATAGCTGAACAGTTGACAAGTTTTAAAAGTACTAAGTACTTTTACTTTAACATTACTTTAGATAACAAAACTGTGTAATATAACAGAATGTATAAATATAAAGACAATAAAATGTAGAAAAAATGATAATTTTGTTATCATTTCTAGTTGAGTTGAACATTTAACTATTTATTTTAACCACTCTGAAATAACATAAACTTTGTAAACACGCGTTGTGAGGGGGGAGGAGGTGTGAGAGAGGGGGGTACCCCTATCAAGTCACGTTTGAATAGGCACTATGCCAAACAGACCTATCTAAGTGCTCTCTCTCCGTCTCGCTTCGTTGACTATTTTCTATTCGTTACGACGTCATGATCACGTAACGACTCGTCGCACTTTGCGTCGCGTCTTGCGACAATAAAGCGTCGCGTGTCGCGTCAAGAAGACGGAAGCTGCGCGGTAACGACGTCGCATTGAGTGGTTGCGGCGACGCAAGAAAAACGCATTCATTATTATTGCAAAGAAGATTTACTAGTTGAAATTTGCTATGATCGTTTGAGATTGGTTACTTTTGAATATTTTATAACGAATAAAAAGTTACTGATGAATATTTAAAGAATAGAAAGTGTTACTTTCGTTATTTCGTGTTTTATTGGTTATACTTTAAAAAGCATACCTTTTGTTTGTAAATAAATTTAATAGGCGCATGCAACAATTTTTTTAAATATATAAGTGGAGCGAGCTTGCAAATAGTTCATTATGATTTTAATATAATATTATAGCATTTAATGGTGTTTTGAGTGGTCTTTTACCTTACGATTTGCTTCAATTTTGATTTTACTAGTAGTAAAGTCGACGAATGTGTCCAGATTAAAAAAAACTAATACACAACAATAAAAGATCACTTAACCGAGTTTTCTATTCTTAGTCAAAATAAAATATATTACTAAATATCGAACATTCAACGCTCTTCGTTTCTTACGAAACAAACAAACAATCGTTTAATATCATAATAAGTAAACAAATAACAGTAAATAAAAACAGTATATATGTTTGTTACATAAAGTTTAGAAATAACTTACGCAGAGCAATGACGGTTAATATTATGAATACAATCCAGCGAATACAGAGACTTACATTCATTATTTATCGCTTTCAGATTGTCACAAGTCATATGTATAATGTATTCCAGTCACAGACTATAATATTCAGCGCATAATTCTCGCAGCAGTATTCGTATTTTGGATACTAATTCTAAAATATTTTATCAGTTTATTGATTGAATTCGAGACACCAGATTCTAATGAATCATTAATTATACTTATAATAGGTAATACGGAGCAGTGTCCAGTAAAATATGTGGATTTTTAGCAAAATATTAGGATTGTTTTTAATTTACTGTATATTCCAGCAGCATCTGTATTAGAGCTGCATTTAGATGTAAAGAATTTTACGAGTAAATTCTACAATTTATATATTCTAGTTTAGTTTTTTATTCCATATATATGCTTTCAAAATAGCCTCATTTTTTTATTTTTCCTAACACTTCATCTTATTATAATTCTCTATCAATTGACTGATTGACTCCAACACGCAAAAGTCTACAAAGTGCCTCGTTCTAGTCTTACCAAGTCTCGTTCTAGTCTCACCGAGTCTCGTTCTAGTCTCGTTCTAGTCTCGTTGGAGTCTCGCTCACTAAAAGCACTTGTCACGTCACGCGGCATAAACCTGTCTGGTGTACACTGTGGACTCAATCAACTGCTCCCTTGTTAAACCTGCTGTTATTCAGTCAAAGTCTACAGAGTGGACCAAAAAATAAATCCAGATATACATATGTATTTATCTGTAACACATTATTACAGAAGTTGTAGTCTTTTCCAATTCATTACAAACACTAAAAAATATTGTTTAAAGTGCAATAAACGAGCCGTGGCGAATTTGTAGCAAAAGTTTTCCTGGATTCTAAATTGAGAAGATAGTAAAAAATTTGGCGACTTTTTTTTACAACTTATTTACTAGTAAAGTCTCGAAAACCACCTCAAAATACCAGATATTCATCATTAAAAATGTCTTCAAAAATGTAACATGTCAGAAAAATCGTTGTAACATTTCAGTATAGGGACTTGATAAAATAGTTAGCAAATTAACCCTGCAGTGCTTATTAGTATTTATCTATGAATGTACTCACTCTAATTTCTATCAATTTCTATCCATGAATGTATTCACTCTAATTTCTATCAATTTCTATTTATGAATGTACTCACTTTAATTTCTATCAAATTAAAAATGCTGAATTCTGGAGCTCTTTACTGCATCAAACGGTAATGTAAACCATCAATCATTTTAACTCTTTCCTCTCTATTTTTTAAATGGTATGATGGGAGTCGTGACTGGGACTCATTCTGTCAAATTTCACTAATAAAATGTCATATTGAAGTGAGGACATGATCCACTGGTTGTTTAAAGATTTAATGCTCAGGTTAGTCAAAGCAACACTGCATCGTGATGATAGTATTCACGCAACATAAATTCTGCACCGTTTGGTCAATACTGCTGCAACTAGAGGATAACAACTTGTAGCGGAAAAGCACATTTTCAGTAAAGACTAAAGGAAACCTGACAATTTTCAATTTTTTCATTATTTTTTGATTAAGTACTTTTTTAATTCATATGCATTGATTGTAACTAGTTAATTGTTATTGAAGGCTGTAATTTGTAAAGAGATAGCCTTTGTTTATTATGTTAAGCTTGTTAGCTGCATCAATTCATTTACCTTATCGCACACAAAATTATTTAATCAGTTTTATTATTTGAATAAAGTATAGTCGTACAGCCTTTAAACATGTAACTCCAACACTCTAATGTTCATCGTGTAATAACAGTTACTGTATAATTTTTTTTAATCAAAATTGTGAGGATAATAATGGCATTCAGGCGTGATATGACCTATAGATATATATACATTTTAATAATGGGTTTTAAACTATAGTTGATACTAAATTTGGTCTAATAATATGTCTCCTAAAATTATATTGCTTGGTATATTAAAACGTCACAAAAGACTCTATATACCAATGGTAGAGATTCACTGAATCATTTTGCATGTTGTCAAAGTCCTTACCTTTTCCAATAGGCTTATACTTAGTATTGTATCTATACTTATATTGCGGGTATAATCGCAGTGCAATTGATACTTTTAAAAAATTAAATTAAGTTCAAATATCAATACGATATGAAAATTGAACGATCATGAAATTGTCAGACGATTATCCATAAAGTTAAACTTTCAAAAATCTTAATGAAATTTGATTTGTTGCATTACAATAGATTACATTACTTATTTCTAACTGTTGTTTAATTGTTAATTGTTGACAAAAACAATTTCAGGGGAGGGGGCAACAATTGCTATTCTAATCAAACCTTAATTTTGTTCTTGAATCAGCAACAGTTACTTATTGTTAGCGCATTTTATATAGTTGATTCATAAATGTTTAAACCCGAACCCGAACTGTTTCTTTTACTTGGCGCCCCTTTAACTGGAGCATTCGCGAGATATTAATAAGAAAAATATTAAATGACGTCACATTTAGTTTATATTAAAACACCGCCGCCGTGCTCATGCTTATGGGTTTACTATCTGACGTCATTGTGACGTATTCTTGGTTGTTGTTGCTCAGTATCGTCGAATAGGGCCCGGGTAGGGACGCGGGGCCTAGCGCGCCTCCGAACAGGGACCCGGTGGGGCGCTGAGGGGTAGAGGGAGGGGTGTTACATCGCCAGGCTTTCGATGAATCAACGGAACCCAGTTTAATTCCGCTAGAATTGAGATTTCCGCCAATTCCGCCACAGCCGTTTCCTGTTTACGTTTAAATACAAATGAAGAATTAATACATCACTGGCTTATAATAAATCCGACTTATTGTGAATTTGCACAAATCACACCATATAGGATGAAACTTAAAGTTATGATGTTACTTAAAGTGGCGCGTCATGAATTTGATAAAAAGGAGAAAAAACATTAACTTTGTTTAGTGATGTTAACGAGACCTTTTTTGTCAAGACCAAGATGAGACCAAGACCTGATGGTCCGAGACCCAAGACCAAGACCAAGACCTGATGGTTCGAGATCAAGACCAAGACCGAGACCTGATGGTTCGAGATCAAGACCAAGACCGAGACCTGATGGTTCAAGACCAAGATCAACACCATGAGCTTCGAGACCAAGACCGAGACCAAGACCAGGTGCTCCGAAACGAAGACTGAGACATAAAACAAACTAAACTCAAGATCAAAACCAGCAGGTCTATGCAAAACTTGTCAAGGACCACCCATCAATCAATGGCGACTTATTATACATAATTCTATGCGAAATTTAAAATAAATACATCAGACACAATAAACAGTTACAGTGACTGTCATTATCCTAATCATTATATTACTCACAAAATTGAAACACTGTTATCACCATCAATCTATTGCACTAAACTGCAACATATTTGCGATATAACAAGATGCAACATTTGACACAATGTGCAGTCAAAAGCGGACCCTGATCAACATCATTAATATTATCACACTCACATAAAAAGTTAATAATAGTCAAATGCAATTAGGATTATTAATATTATTTCTAATTTTGTATTAACCTTTAATAAAAAATTGTAATATAAAAATCTACCATTCATATTGATCATTCGTATGAATATTAATTATACATAACAATTCACAATTAGAACCAGTGCCAGAAATGTCCCATTAAGTTCAAGTTTTATAGTTCTATGTGTCCATCAGACGTTCAGGTTTATTATTTTATACATTGTTTATATATTGTTTTAATAGTTTTGCTACTTCTACTTTTTTGCTAGTATACGACGTTAGTTGCAATTAATACATTTTTAACACAAGTGAAAGCAAAAACGAAAATAACACACAGATCTTTGCGCACATTTTTTCGATTTACTTCTGTTTCATGGAATTATCAGAAATTACTATTTAAATTGAACACCATAACATTATTTTTTAGCTGCATTTGCAAGATTTTTGCTAACTATTGCTAAAATTTGGCTTTATTTGGCTAAAAATGTCAAGATTTCAATCTTTAAATTTCAATCACGAAGATTTCAAGGTCTTGACATTTTTTCAAGACTTTTTTCTCAACACCGAGACCAAGACCGAGACCTGACCCTTCAAGACCGAGACCGAGACCTGACCCTTCGAGACCGAGATCAAAACCGAGACCTGATCCTTCGAGACCAAGACCGAGACCGAGACCTGAACGTCTGGTCTCAAGACCAAGACCGAGACCTCAAAAACTAGTCTCGAGGCGGTCTCAAGACGAGACCTGGTCTCGAGACCTAACATCACTGACTTTGTTACCATCGTCATTAAAACCCCGTCGTTAAAATACCCTGTCGTTAAAAGGGGTTGAGGAGATTTCTTCATGAGGAAGGGATCAAAATTTCAAAACAATTACTTTAATTACTGTTAAATCGTGCCTCCTACGTTTCCAAAGATTCCAACCCTATAAAAATTCCCAGAATATACTCAATTTCACTATAACATACCATTATTTTCCTGCAATGTTTTATGTTTAACATCTTTAGCTGACGACGGCACAGATCCGCCACCTGCCGAATTATTTGACATCGATTGCTCTTTAGTGGCGCCTCCTATCGAACTCTTTGAAACAGTTGTCGCCGTGGATGACCCGCTGCTTGTACCGCTAACTGTACCGCTCGATGGCTGCTGTTGTTGCTGCTTGGCTCGCTCCATCTTGCGAAATTTAGCTCGACGATTTTGAAACCACACCTGTTACGGGTTATGTTAATTGATGTTTTATACATCAAAAGTTATCTCTTGCGTAACATAAGAGATAACATTTAACTTATAAAATAACAATTAACATCAGCGATAACTTGTAACATACAAAATAACAAGTAACATAAGTTACGTTACTTGTTATTTTATATATTACAAGTTAGCTCTTATGTTACTTGATTAACAAAAACAATTTAAAACAGTTTAAAAACATTTGAAACGATACATTTAAGCTTTTTAAAGTTTTATCGCAAATAAGTTTGGCAAAACTTTAAAAAGATAAGCTCTAATAATATATTACTTTATAAGAATCCGTATAAGTTTTAAATGCAGAAACATTTATACACTCAAAAAAGTTTTATATTCAAAACAACCTGAACACGAGCTTCCGTGAGATCAGTCTTCATAGCTATCTCTTCCCTAGTATAGATATCCGGATAGTGAGTCTCGGCGAATGCTTTTTCCAGTTCCTTCAGTTGTCCACTCGTGAATGTTGTACGGATGCGTCGCTGTTTGCGCTTCTCTGGACTGATAGACGAGTCGTGAGACGGCTGATACATCTTATATGGCAATCCTGCAGCTGTATACAGAGAATACAATACCAATGTAATAATCAATATCAGTAATTATAGATGTATACCCAGTCAAGACGGCCCAGTTTTGTTGGGGCAATTTTGTCGGGGCCGTTTTATCGGGACCGTTTTGTCCTGGACCCTTTTGTAGTGCACCATAATAGACATAGCATTGTATCGGAGAAGATAGCATAAAGTGGATCGGTTATATAATATGTGGGGTTTTTTAAATCTCGTTTTGAAATTAATAAAAGATGATAAGAGAAAACACCTTGGACAATATTCGATAATGTCGAAGAGCTTCTCTAGTACACTGTACATTGTGTCTGTGTTTAAAGTCAGCGTTTACTTGAATGTATTTTTAACTTTGTTTTGAAGAAGTTAAATATTGATGCTATATACATATATGTGCATGCATGTAAAATAAATAAATGAATACATATATGCAAAAATACACACACACATGCACATATGTACACAGTGTCACTAAATAGATTTTTTGGTGCTGATAATAATCAATGAAAACAATTTCGTTTAATCATCGTGTTGTAGTCGATTTTTTATTTCAAGGGGCCAGATAAAGGGGAATTACTGTTTTAATTTTGGAGGTCTTTTAATTTTGGGGGTATATAATCTTATATCAATGTGTGAATACAAAGCTTTCAGATTTGTAGGTTTTGGTTGATATGCTAACAACTTGCAAACAAATAAACAAGCAAGATATGCATTCAGTGCTTCTAAATATATAAATTCATCATATATCTAACACATTGCAAACTGTTTTAATTTGAATACGTTAATATCAGATTATTCATTCTGTAGCAAAAATTACAATTGTCTAAAGTTTTGATATACCTTTAAACAATTTTTTAAAAGAAAAATGAAAAGCACAAAATTTCACCGAAACGATCACAACAAAAACCATAAATTTCTTTTATTACAGAAATTAGCCTACTCGCAATTCCATTTCAAAATACATTTTTAATGCCCAGCCATAAACTCTCTAGGGGCGGAGCCTCAGTTTGATTGATGTGAGCCATTAGACCGCTTGTGGGCGTGTACGTGGTTGATAGAAAGGTGAAAGTATAGCGCGGAATAAAAAGATCAATAGATTAGACTGAATGCTTCTTTCCTGTCAGGTTCGGTTAGCTTAGACTGACATCAATGTCCATCACTGCAGTCCTAATCAAGTTACGGCCGTCCCGGTACTCGGTCACCCCGGGCCTAGTCCTGGACCCGGCCGGACCTTAGGTTCTACAGGACTGCTTGCGTTGTGAATATGATCGTGTACTGGAAAAATTAGACTGCTGGAATTTGGCATTGTAGAGCCAAAAAAATATTTTATGAAATATTTCAAATTGAGGATTATCGTAATTATGTACCTTTGTGTCTATATCATTTTTTATCAAGAGAGATTATAATTTGAGTAAAGATATGAATGCGAGCAGTAAAAAAGAACAATATTAGGCCTATCTAAAGGAAAACGTAATATCTAAAAAATGCACTTAAAATATGTAAAGCAACATACAAATTAATAAAGTGACATAGTTTTAGAATATGAAAAGCTTAAAGAGTAACATGTCTAAACACAATAACAAAAATGTCCAAAAATGCACAGAGGTTTAATGTAGCAAACAACTAAGTGACAAAATGCCTATAGTTGTAAACAAACAAGTACAATAATTATTATAACTATATTTATCTACAGTATAAAATAATGATTTTTCATCCGTTTAAATAGTGTTCCGAGATTAAAATCAATCTTTTAACAAAAGTTATTAATATTTTATATCGATTACGATATGATCTTATATTTCGTTATTACATTTTGTATTGTTACAATCTTTTATGTTGGATTGCTATATCTTCTGCGTCATTTATAGATCTTTAGTTTTACGTTTATTTTGTAAACACTTTTGCGTGAAATAAAGCTTCTTATTAAAATCGAATTAACGCAAATCATGCATTTTATTTCACTCTGGGCTGAGTGTTTGGCACCTTGATAAAAAACATCCAAAATAATCTCTCTCCTTAACAAGGAGAGAGATGTAAAATTTCGAATAATTAAAAAAAATTAAAATATTTATCAGAAAAATAAGATGAAAATGCTCGGTAAAATTTACAGATAACAAAAAAAGAGATTTTAACACTTTGTAAATGTCCAAAAATTAGTTTGCCCCCCCCCCCCCTGCATGGACATTGACAGCGCCCCGGTGACCCCGATTTATAAAATATTGCAAAATTTAACTTTTAATCACAAAGAAATGGAATATCTAGTGAAATTATATATAAAGGCAATATCGGTGATTTTTGTTGATTATTCGAAATGATATAAAAACAATATAACATAATTATAACGTCAAAATTAAACCAAGTATGATAAACAAGCCTGTTTCAAAATGCTTGCCAATCAACTGCAGCTGGGCGTGGTCTCTGTACGTTGTATACGCCTCTTTTTTGACAAAAAATAAACAATGATATATCACAAACAAATTATAGCAAAATATAAAACAAATTTATCAGAATTAAAATCAAAAAATACATTTTAAAGAATTTAACAACAAAATTTCCTATTAGTATCAATATTATATTTTAATGGCCTACGCACTTTAATTGTATAAGCGTAAATTACACATATTTTATCACATATATATCACATATATATCACATATAATATAGCTCAATCTTTGGATTACATATGAAACCAAGTTGTACGTAATTTAATCGACAGCATAAAAGTTAAATCAACAGTATTTCATTTTATTTATTTTATATATTACAACAATCTAACAGTTAACAGTATTTTAGTGTCTTTAACAGACAGTTAAAAAATTAAAGTATTTAATTTTATTAATTATAAATTAAGAACTAATTTTAATTATTAATTAAATAAGTAAACTGGTACAAGTAATTAATTATAGAATATTCCAGCTAACCTGATGGGAACATGGGTAGCTGACCGTGATCTCGAGGTCGAGGTATCATACTGCAGCTTCCCCCGGACCCTATCGATCCCCCGACCGGCCCGTGAGGGTTAAATCCTCTCATCGAGTTGTAGGCCCCGTACGCCGCCGCCGCTGCCGCCTGGTGGGACTGCATCTGCCCGCATCGTCCCAAGTCTCCGTAGGGGCCCAGGTTGCAGGTCGAGAGGCCCCCGGATCCGTCGACCATACCCGGCATTGCGCAACTGGACGGGTCGAACCCTCCCTGGTTGAGATAGGCCCCGTAGTCCATTTTGCGGTAAAGATCAGCTGTAAATTAGTGGAAATGTTTGAAATTATGAATATTTAATATTTGAGTTTAAGTTAGAAAATTTGAATATGTCAACACGGTTATTTTTATTTGTATGCATTACTTTGTTGAAATTGCAGGAATTTATTTATAAAGTTGTGTAATATTATGTGGATGATTTAAATAAGTTTTTTTATATCTATAATAAGTATATATAATCTTAGTGCGTAGATCTGATCATTTTTGCTATAGATATATTACCTTTAACAAATGAAATTTCAGATTAAACAGTTGAAAAAGTTTTATTGCTAAATCAATTATTCTAAAAGGACTCAAAACTCATATGAGATACGATGTATAGGCATAAACAGATCCATTTACTAAGCACTATTATACTATAGTGATGAAATTAGTACATTGATAACATAAACCGTTTGACGTTTATATTAATATTTATAAACGATGTCAAAAATATAAATGTCAAATTACATTTATCAGCTAAAAATGATGCTGCAAAATTAAGCTTAAAACATTGCGATTTACATAAGGACCAAAATCTGTATAATCTATCTTCAGGTCCTCAGTTCGAGTCCGTCTTGGGCCTTGATAAAATTGGAAATTGATCCAATTTGTAAAAACAAAAGTTTGTAAACTTAGGCTAATAGCGCTAAGAATCAGTTTAATTCGTTCAAATTGCAATTTATTTTATAATATATTATAAAACATTTTAGCTTTTCGATTTGAATATCCACTAGATTACTATATTTCATAAAATACACATTTTTACGATATTTTACCCAAATATATAGCATCATTTCTGTTTCCGCATTACAAATATACTCTAACATAAATCTATATACTTGAATAAACATTTGTAATGCGTATCAAATCTTCAATTTATTATATAATATATAAATCCCATTATTTAAAAAGTACTGGCAAATTTAGTGATAGAATCCATGAATCTTTTTCCTAAATCCACTTATCCTTTTCTCAATTGTATACTCTCAGCCTTAATCTCATTATCCCCTTATCTTATAAAGGCGCCGCAAGCTTATCTGATAATAACGACAATTTGATCAACCTTCCTCCCTCTCTCCCTCTCCCCCCATCTCTCTTTCCATCTCTCTCAATTTCTCTCTAACGCAATTTGGCGAAACTAGATTTCACACGAAAAATTATGTTAAATGAAATTTGTCAAAAGCGCAGATATCAGGTATACGTACACTGCGGCGCCGTAAGGAAGACGGTTGAAGTTAGCGTAATTAGGCTCGGGTCTAGGTGACGTTACGAGTCGCTACGATCTAGTTATAACAGGTTGAAACGCGACGCTGGCGCCAAAATCGCATCGACTAACTACGTTTACCTCCGACTAACTTGCTCAATGAAATAATCTGATTGTAGTAGATCCGATAGAAGGATCCGCGAGATCCATCCGCTCATGAATTATGAAACTTGGCTTCGATTGGTTGTTGGATGAGCGGATTTGCAAGAGGATGGTGCTGAAATCGAGAGATTCAGCTGTCAATCTGGTTGGGGCCACGCCTACTTGAAAATGTTTGTGGGGATTGGAGACACGCCCATAGTGATGAGAATGTAAGTGCGTGATTTTTTTTGTTTTATTTGTATAAGAAATGATATGTAAAATATATGAAGTTATAATGAAAGTTTTTTTTATAAAAATAATACTTATGGTTTATGATGCGTAAATGTGTAGAATGTAGCTTATGTTCGCGGTTATAGGGCGACATATTTAAAGTCTTATATACGCAGTAAAAGGTTGGTCAATTAAGTTTTTAATTAATATAATATTATGAAAACAAATTTGAATTTTTTTAATATGTTGTTTGCATTAATGAATATAATTTTTATCTAATTTATAATTCTATATTCTTGTTTGGTTATCAATCAAAACGAAAGAATATTTAACAGTAAATAATATTTATTTCAGGAAATGCATGATTAAAAAAATGATATGATAGTTATTTAAGGTAAATGTTAACGAATATTATTTTTAATAAGGAAATTTGTAAAAACAAATAAAGCTTCTGGGTTATTTTGAGTTAAACTGCTCGGTTTATTGCAAAAAGAATTTATAAACATTTAGAGAACGAAAGTAAACGATTTCAATATGATTCTATAATATCGTATTGGTGCTGCCACCCCTGTTTAACTGGCGTTTCTAATACTTTACATAAAATTGAAATATTCAAATGCTTTGTATGAAATATATTGTTATAATATACAACTTTTCAAACAGGTGAAGCATTTTAAAGTTAACTTTTTCTTCTACTAAATGGAATTCTTTTATTTATTTCTTATGTACTTTGCCTGCCGGTCCAATTGCTTAATTTTGTTCTGCTTTTAATTTATTCATATAAAATTCATGTCTAAATATATATCTTATCTTTTTGTATAAAAGATCCTCATTCAATACTCTTCATATAATATTATATAGAAATAGATTATACTGTCATTTCTTCAGATCATTGATCTATAAAAGTGAATGAAACAATTAAAAAACTTTACCCCCCCCCCTTCCCTACTCAACGGTGATTTTTTTTGGTATTGGGCAATCGGCTCTTGCGTTACTTTTACTTTTCTATCTTTTTTATCTGTTTTCACAGATTACAGAATTTAACAATTCACAGAAAATAAATTGTTATTGATGACTTGAAAGACGTGAATGTTTCACGCTTCAGTTGATTCTACGAGGAATCTCGTCTCGTCACGCTTCAATGAACACGCATCACATGCAACGTGCTCTCTGTCACTCACTCTCTCCTATCTATCTCTGTTTATCTCTCACTCTCTCTCTCCTTTCTATCTCTCTTTCTCTTGTTCTAACATTCTAACATTGATGGATCACTTATCCGAATTGTTTGCAAAGAGTGGCCGTACTGTCCTATTCACAGATTTTGGTTAACGTTTTGTTTTGAGTTAAATAACATCAAATAAGTTACACTAATGAAAATGACATAACATTTACACGTGTCTTAACGAAATTATCTAACTTTTTGTTCTTTGTAATTTTCGTTGCATATGAAATTTAAAGCTGTAGTTATTACATAACGTCGAAATTTATATTTATCTAAAATTAATAATTTTGAAAATGATTTTAAAACCAGGCGCAATATCTCTTTTTTATCAGTTCTCATCTTTTTACTATAGCTTCTGCCTCTCTCTCGTTTTTTTAAATAGTTAAATAGATGCAATTTAAGTTAATCTTTTAGTCTTGACAAAGATGACTAGATCTATCTCGTGATGAAACTTTTAAAAGTTTTCATTTACTCGTCTAGTTACAGTAAATAAAGCATTTGTCATTGCTTTAAATAAAGCATTTTTTAGTTTCGAATAGCGTTCTTTATCACTTAGCATTTAATTATTATATACAGCTATGCTTCCCTTTAGATTATAACTGCTATTTGAGAAAGAAATCATTTTATATACTAGATAAAAATCTGAAATAATTAAAATTACACCTGCGAAATTATTGAAATTACAGTATTAAATTTTATATGCAATAAAAAATAACAAAAAATAAAAAGTTTGATAAAATCGCTAAAAGATCTCAACATCTTTTAGCGATTTTATCCGGACGTTTTTAATGTTGGGTTGTCGCCAAAATTGCGACTTATTTGAATTATTTACTTTTTTAACTCAAAACAAAAAAATAGCGAATCGAAATCATATAACTAAACGTTAAGTGGTAAAGAACGAAATTTGAAACATAAAAGCGGACAAATGCTATAATAGAATGGAATTAGACGAGTAAATGAAAACTTAGAGAAAGTTTTATCACGAGATGGACCTAGTCATCTTTGTCAAGACTAAAGATTTAATTAAATTTCATTTAACTATCTAAAATAAAGCTTTATATTTCAAAATCTACTAAAACAGGTATATACCTTGATTACATCCCATACAGACTTGACAAAAATAACAGTTAAAATACTATTACATACAGATCACGTGTTCCGTCAAATCGGCCACAACAAAACAGTTCCCGACTATTAAATTTTAGAATTAGGATTAAGGTTATGAGACGGGTTAGGGTTAGGATTTGAGTTATTCTTAATGCTTTACGTTTTTTAATTCTTTTGGTTGGTTTGGGTTAAGAATGTTAATGAAATTGAGGAGGCCGTTTTGTCGGATTGATGTATTTGGGGTCGTTTGTCAGGATACGTATACGCTTCAAGATTCATCTAATTTAGTTAAACAAAAGTTAGAATCAGTTTGTTATAAGAAAACATTTATAATGTTTTAGTATTAAAAAAACAAATAATTGACAAATAATTATTATGCAATTATTTAATAATAATATATATATTATTAATATATATATATTATTATTTAATCATATCATATTTATCATCATATTAAGACCTACCATACATCAATAACATTGAATAATATGCAGTAATTGCTAAATACAAGTTTAGAAGCTCACTTTACATTGAAAACATATTAAATAGTCAATGCAAATGTATTTAAATCAAACAATATTGTTTCCCTCCCACTCACACATAACTGGTTTAAAATGACATTGTGTCATTTTAAACAGCTTGTAACTTTTTTAGAAAGCTGGAATTATCACATAGATGTAAGTCGATTAGAATTTTGTGTTCTGGTTTGAATGCATTCAAGTGTAAATTACTCACTTTGCTATAAATTGTTCAATAACCGTCAAATAGATATTTTCTACAACTAGCAATTGCATGAAACAATTGCTAGTTGTAGTTGTAGGAAAACTACCAAATAGTCTCTAAGTAACTACAACCAATATTGAGTGGGGGGGGGGGAGGCTTAACGTTTGGGAATTAGACGTTGTTTAAAGAAAATGAAAATAAGAAGATAAAACCTGGTCTTTTCGCTTTTGGTTAGCAGTTCTAGTTAATGCATTGTTTAGAAGAATGATAGCACGTGATAGGTTAGATAGGTTTTATAAGAGCGATGTACTAAACTGAAAGACTTGTCATGCGATTGGCTAGATTTATAAATAATGTTTCTCTTTATTGCATTCTATTTGTCGTTATGGGAGAAAATGAAGAGAATGGGAAAGAAGTGGCAAGACGAGGAAGAGGAAAAATACAATGAAATTAGTTAGATTCTGCCGGTATATAGGCCTAGTTCATAGAAAGTATCTATTTAGAATTATAACAAATTAAAACAGTTTTCTTTAAATTATACCAAATATAATTTCACAACTTATTTTTTAACTCTGCCCAAAGCAATGATTAAGTTTTTATAAATATACTAACAAATATAATAAAAATTAAAAACACAATTATGTTCATTATTTTGCTTTATATGCTGCCATGCTGTAAATTTCTCGGTTAAAAACAGTTGGTACTATTTTTAACCTTTGAATGCAAAAACCTTTAGAGAAAAGATAAATCAAAGCGAAAATAATTATCATCGAAAAGAGAAACTATATATATATTAAATAAATTCGTCGTCAGAGGGGTAGTCATATTGCCAGACAATCCAGATTTGCACAGCCTCTTTGTCCTGGATTATGTACAAACTGCCACAATGGGCCCGCGACATGTGGTCCTTCTTACAAACTGGTCCCAAGAAAGTTATTAGACATGATTTAGATTGATGAATATTACAATGCAACACCAGATTGTACTCGTCACAAAATGCGATTATAGCAAAACGAATGTTCATAATTTCTCGTTTACACTAATCAATCAATCCTTCCATCAATTTATATCTAATTAACGTCAGTTTTATGATTTTACCGACGTAAGACGATATCGAGAGCGCGCTCTCTTATTACCCGAATAAAACAAATCAATCAATCGTTAAATATCAATAAAATCCAATAAAATGATCATTAGAAACACGTTAGGTCTGATTTATTAGTGTTATGTAGGCGTCTCGAGAAAGGCTTTATGTTTGTTTAAGCGATAAACAGCAAGTTACAGAGAGAGCTTTCAGAGACCACATGCATGCTAGGACCGCTACTGATTCTATTGCTCAACAATCTTATGTGAAGCTGCGTTATGTATGTTAAAGCTCGTTGGCAAGACCATGCGGACTAGACCGCGATAGCTCTAGTTTCCATTCCACTGACAGCTAACGAAAGTGCTAATTTGCTGCACCCTATAGTAAGACGCTTAAATTGACAGCAGAATTAAAATCATTTAAGTTTAACAATTTTTTGTACGAAACTCTCCGAAAGAATATTCTCAAAATTTCTGATTAATTCTTCACATTTACTTTCTTGTAAGAGTTTATCTTTCTTTATAATTTATTTACTATTATAATTATTATAATTATTTATTGATCTACTCTTTTTTTGCGTTGTTGAATAAGAGCATTGCTGGATATGAAAAACACATCTTGGTATATTAAGACACTTTGCTAAAAAATTAGAGCAATTTTATTTAATGTAGTAAATCATTACAAAATTGATAATGCACATTTACATTTACTTGAGTTTTTGTCCTGCACTAGAGGTACTATAGTATTTAAGCCACTAATAAATAAAACTACACGGATAACTGTGTCAATGACCTATTACAATTGGTGCAGTGAGCCACTAATATACAAAAGTACGCTGATAATTGTGTCAATGACCTTACTTGTGCAACATAAAAACATGAATTATTAACGTGACTCATCTAGGGTTGCCAACCGTCCGGAATTTGTCCGGATTGTCCGGAAATTGCATAGTGCGTCCGGAAAACGGAAGAGGGTCTATCTGGACAGTATATTGTCCGGGAAATTAAAAAGAATAACATAGAGCATAAAACATTCTGTTGTTTTAGATATTTTATAATAAATGTCATTTTGCAAAATTTCTGCATTTGCACATGACACACTTTCAATGTCGATCCTGCAGACTCGCTACAAACATATCAGCAGTATACAATAACAGACTATAGGCCTACTTGCTGGACCTCATTGACTGTTTATATGAAATTACAGTAGATGCAGAAAGCAATATTGTATTTTAAAACGCCCCAGAATAAAAGAAAATTGTTTGACATAATGTTTTTGAAGGACATTATATGCGAAACGCAAATGTGAAAGTGAACAGTGGACAGATGAGAGAAAGAGAATAAGACCAGAACGTTTCAGAGCAGTGAGAAGTATTGTGCGTTAAAGTTAGCTATAACTTAAGGTGTTTGAGTTTTTCGATTACGTTTATAGAAAATTTTAAGCTAGAAAAAAGTGAATAATTAAAAAAATAAGATAAATTGTCTAACTTAACTCTCAAACAATTCCAAAACTTCACTTACCTGGTTCAATTGAATTTTAACTAAAAATTTAAAAGTGACATTTCCGTAAATTTGTTGAATTATTAGTTTATAATTTTTGAATTGAGTCAATTAGTGATCCAGTTTTCCCTATACGGGAGGCAACAGCGATAGCCTGCCCATAGCTTCGGAAAAATTGATTAAGCAATTGAAAAAACAATGTGTAAAAAAGAAAAACAATGGGCTCCCATATAGTTCAAAATGGCTCCATTTTGTGTCAGATGCTCTGAAAATTGCCGGCGGCTAGACAGAGCCCCAGACCCCCTAGTTGTAATGGCTAGTTGTGGCTAAGATTCTTCGGCGCTTGGTCGTCGGCGCTTGGTCGTACTACTGACTGTGTTCGGAATTGTCCTAAATAGAAGTTGGCAACCCTAGACCCATCTCCCACTCAGTTCTTTGATAAAATATTCAGGAAATCGTCAAAACAATGCTTAAAATATATCTTCATTTCTATTTATGGGGCGCGCCAAAAACTCTTGGCTAATAACTTGCTATAACTGAGTCAAAAAATTATATTTTTCTCTCATTTGTGTAAGTTTAATTGAATGTAAATTTGACATCTAACTAGCAAATATCGCTTTCATATCTCAATGAGTCCAATGTAATGAAGAGTAAACAATTATTATTATTTAAATTGAACCAATCTAAGTCATATTGTGCTTATAGCAGGCCTACAATACGACTAAAATTGTAACATATTTAGCAACTGCATTATAAAAAAGGTAAATGATCCTCGAATATTTGTCTAATATCAATCCTTGCGACTGCCAGAACGATGGAGCAATCCCAAAAAAACATCATGTGCTAGTAAAGTTAATTTCTTTAAAAATTCATAGATTTATCGATTTGAATCAATAAAAGCCCAAATGAAAACAGGCAGACTTATTGTTGTTATCTATTTCATCTACAAATACGACACTCATAAAATAATAAAAGCGTATTTTCTGAAAAATAAAGTATTTTCTGGAAAATTATCAAATTGACAAAAAATTATCCAATTGTGAAATTGCTTTAACATAATGTATAGTTAAAGTAAATTTGAGATTCTTCGTAGAATTTTCTGAACTTTTGAATATATTGAGATATCAAAGTAAATTCTCTA
>JAQIXG010002158.1:0-18629 GCA_034700105.1 Oconnorella tubifera | reverse complement strand
AAATACGACCAGTATACCAACTGTATCAACAGTTTTTTCAAATACTTCTGATAGCAATACTTCAATTGTGACAGTTGCTCCAAATATTGATTCAAATTTCACAGATTCGTATTTAAGTACAAGAAGAAGCCTTCCGTTTACACCTACATTATCATCAAAGAATGTAACTACAAATACGACCAGTATACCAACTGTATCAACAGTTTTTTCAAATACTTCTGATAGCAATACTTCAATTGTGACAGTTGTTCCAAATATTGATTCTAATTTCACAGATTTGTATTTAAGTACAAGAAGAAGTCTACCATTTACGCCTACATTATCATCAAAGAATGTAACTGCAAATACAACCAGCATTCCAATTGGATCAACAGTTTCAAACACTTCTGAATTTAATACTAAAATTGTGACACTTGTTCCAAATGTTGATTCTAATTTCTCGGATTCATATACCAGTACATCAGGAAGTTTATCTTTTACTTCTTCAACAGCAAACAGCATATCTTCATCATCAACCAGTAACTTGAATTTATTATCAACTTTATCAAACGCTTTCAACAACAATACATCAAGTGGTCAGAACATTGATTTTAATTTTACTGATAGTAATATGAGTACAAAAAGCTTACAGTTTATGCCTACAATTGAGTCTAACATCGCATCAAATGAATCTTTGACTATATCTGCTATCCAGACAACTACATTTATGTCTGGTATTCAGACAAATGGTATCCAGACAAATGGTATCCAGACATCTGGTATCCAGACAAATGGTATCCAGGCAACTGGTATTCAGACAAATGGTATCCAGACAAATGATATCCAGACAAATGGTATTCAGACAATTGATATCCAGACAAATGGTATCCAGACAAATGGTATCCAGACAAATGGTATCCAGACAAATGGTATCCAGACATCTGGTATCCAGACAACTGCTATCCAGACAACTGGTATCCAGACAACTGGTATCCAGACAAATGGTATCCAGACAACTGGTATTCAGACAAATAGTATCCAGACAAATGGTATCCAGACAAATGGTATTCAGACAATTGATATCCAGACAAATGGTATCCAGACAAATGGTATCCAGACAAATGGTATCCAGACAAATGGTATCCAGACATCTGGTATCCAGACAACTGCTATCCAGACAACTGGTATCCAGACAACTGGTATCCAGACAAATGGTATCCAGACAACTGGTATTCAGACAAATAGTATCCAGACAAATGGTATCCAGACAAATGGTATTCAGACAATTGATATCCAGACAAATGGTATCCAGACAAATGGTATCCAGACAAATGGTGTCCAGACAACTAGTTTCCAATTTTATGGTATACAGACAACTTCTGCTTCTCTTTCAACAATAGCAGAAAACAGCAATGACTTTTCGAATACTCAAACACTAAGTACTAATGTTGATGTAACCACTTTACCAATGTCAAGCATCACATTACAAACGACTACTGCATCATCAGGTGTCAAATTTTTATTAACTTACTTACACTTAGTTAATTAAGCATGAAAAGGACACGAGTAGGAAAGTATACAGAGAATAGGATAAATATATATTTATTATATTATTTAAACATAGTATTGAGAACACAGAGAAACGAAAATGTTGATATTTGTTGCATTATTTAACAGATCAATTGAAGTCCTATACAGTCATACTCAATCCATCTGTTGATCCATCTGCGGCTCCTACATTGACAATCACAAATACAGGCACAGTATCTGTAAATGTTACCATATATTTAAATGGTGAACTGGTGGGTGCCATTGTCATAGATGTTAACGGCTATTACAGTTACTCAAATTCTTCAGGGGCAGGTGGCTCAGTGGTATGAACTGAAAGTTTTAATTTCATTGCATATTTTATAAAAATATCTGTAGAAATTATATAGATTTGTGTTATAAGTTCTACCTTACGCTATAGCAAGATCATCAATCACAAAGTTTATTTGCATTATGTAACATTCTCATTTATAACATTCTCATTCTATATGCTACTGAATTGTAGTATTGGTCTTAATATAATAAGTATACTTTAATTTTATAAATAAATACATATAGATAACCAGTTTATTAGTTTAAAGTTTATTATATAATTTGAAGAGTAATTGCGTAACAACATAGCTTTACTTTAATTTTCTATGGAGTAAACAAACGTAAGTATTTTATTATCCTATTATAAATTCTATTATCAAACGTTTTATATTGACTGCTATATGAATTATATATTTGATCAATGCTCATATTATGTTCTACTTAAACTACTAAGTAAAAATATTTCATGTAACTAATGCATAGATTTATACATCTCTGTTTTAGACAATAAAATCAACGGGAGAAATTATCATACAAGTTGAAAACTTTGGCTCCTGTTCCAGCTACTTGGCCATTCCAAGCGCAGCATTTGGCTTCGAATACTACGCAATAACTTGGCCATCTTCAAACACAAGTTTAGCGCAGTATACTGGACTGACCTCTGCGTATTCTACCATTACAATATCTGCTCTTTCCGATAATACTAAAATAAGCGTGCTTGTTGCCAATTCAGAATCACTGAGTCACGGGGTTTTTTACGAGAAATATGTGGGCAGCCCTTTGAGAATGTTCAGTGGTGATTTTATTGAGGCGACTTTGATGTCGGGCAAATCAGTGACGTTAAAATCTAGTGGTGATATGTCTGGAACATTGGTTAGATTTTGTTTTTTGTTATTTATATAAAACAGTAAATGTAAGTTTATTTTGTGTAATTCTTATTTTAACTTAAAAACTCGCATTTTAAATAATAGAAATGTAATTAAAATGAGTTATTACATCTATTACATATTTGAATTTACTCTCAAATAATAGACCTCAAACTTTCAGTTATAATTGAATTTGCAATGCATATTGCTGATAAGAATGCTTGTATGAATGATATTAAATTTCAAAACAGATATTTTCTGAATCTTAACAACATATGGCGTATTTACTTATTAATAAAATAGCATATGGCAGAATACAATGATCATTTCTATATTATTGCGTTAAATTATGTCAACAGCTTGAAAAACTGTACATGTATAATCTAACATTTTAGGTGACATCTAACTCATCAATAGCGGTCTACGTAGCAGATAGTAGCTCGTCTACCATTGGTCCGAGCAACGTTACTGATCAAACTTATTCTCAACTAATTTCCACAACGAATTGGGGTAGAACGTTTGCTATTGGCGGAATTCCAGAGAACTCAAAGACCGGGTATTACTTGAAAATAGTTTCAGGAAATAACATCGCAAATATAACATATATGTATAAAACTAGGATTGTAGCAGTAGAGACCAGTGCTGGCTTGCCTACACTTATTGAGGTGATTTAGTTTTCTTTATATTTCTCTCATTCTTCTGTCTTTTTTTCTAATTTATGAAACATTTCTTAGATATCTATAACTTATTATCACTTGGAAATAATATCGCATTTACAATTCCTTAATGGATTAGTAAGATATTGATCTTCTATTTTATGATTGCTTTCACAATCGATTAAAAAAGTACATCGCTTTTTATCATGTAGTGCTTCGAAAATTAATAATAAACAACTTCTGTATTTGTCACCTGTTAAATTCTAGATTTCAGACAATCTGCCAATTTACTTAACTGCTGATGAAGACATCCAAGTAATGCAATATATCAAAGGGGCCACAACAAATGGTGACACTGGGTGCCCCTCATCAAATAACATTCCGTCAACAGATCAATACGATTTTTCTTATGTTTTTACTGTTCGTCCAAATTTCTTCAATGCGAGTTGGGTGACGGTTATTATAGAGGATAGCCAAAAAGATGGACTGCTCATGAATTCATTAACTGTAAGTAACAAAATTTGAATTTTTTACATATCTTTGTTTAATTTTAAACTTTATTAAACTGAATTTGTTATATTTTATCTCAGTGTTATTAATGATTTAATATTCAATTATGAAGTTTAATAATGTGATTTGTAGTTTAATTGATTGGAGATTTTTTTTACTTTGTAGATTGATTCGACTGAATGGCAGATACTTGAAGGTACTCAACCTTTATTGGTCGCTAAACATATACTAGCTCAAAGTGGAACCAATCGTATTACGCACAATACTGGTGTAAAGTTTGCTGCCTTCGTTTATAATCTAAAAACTGGCAACTGCGCGATGAGTTTTGTGGCAGGAGTGCGATTTTCAAAACTTCTGGTAAATATCTTTGCTTTTGACGTTTAATTTATTTCGTTTCATTATGGATTTTTCAAAATTATCGTTTTTGTCAATATTATATTTTAATATATCAAAGATTAATTAACTATATCTAATACTGTTGTTCTAAATTTGGTTTGTTTTTGTCTATAATTAATTTTAATCGTATCTCACTAGTTATTGGTTGTGGAAAAAGACTGTAACAATAAATCGCTTTTACACATTAGCATTAGTCAAACGGTAATATAATATATTATTTATTTATTTTAAAAGCTGTGAATTTATTTATATTTTGCGTCAATTTTTTTCATATTCAGGTTAAGCCACTCCCTACTAATGCTCCTGAAACGTCAATCTCACCCAATACGGATATACCAACAATAAGCGCATCGGATAGGAATACTACAACTTCTATAACTATTACGGGTTACTCCATTTCATCGGATATATTATTTTAACCACTAGTTTTCCGCTTAATCTTAAAAATGTCTATTTCATGAAATTAACTCATTCATCAATTAACTATTAAATTAATTAACTTCCAGTTTTTTGATGATCGTAGTCTCTATTTTAACATAATATTGGTGCCACTATTCTAACAGTAAAACAATAAATCTACTGTTTTATGCATAAATGCAATCAAAGTTATTTTCACATTGCTATTTTCATATGAAACAATAAATAATTTTGACTGTAACTAAACTATCACTTTATTTATTCATTACAAATCAGGGATTTTTTATTATTTAGATGGTAGCTGTATCACTCTTAACAGCAACAAACTTTCAAGTTACTCGGGTTCATACTACAAGCTATCAGCGACTTATAACGACAAGCCAGCGTACAAACGAATCGACTGTTCTCTCTATCTCTACTATCTATCAGGCCAATTCCCTTCCTGGATTGTTGGCCCAACATTAAGGGGAAAGAATGCATCTATTCAGTCACAAGGGAACCTCACAGATGTTGTAGATAAATTTAGAGAGTGGAAAGTATTTGATTTAGGCAATAACTCATTCGTTACAGATGATCTGATGAATATAAGCAATTCTTGTGAAGGTAGTTCTTTTGAATTACTTGCATGCAGTTAATACAAATCAATAAATAATGCTGTAAGTTTGTACATTAGAGAAATATGAAACTCTGTTAATATATTTAATTTCGTATTTTCTATAATTATTTCGAGAGTAAAGATCCTATATATTAGAAATTAAGAAACTTGGAAACTTGGTCCAGCATTTTTTTGTGATGTGTTTATCCAGTAACCTTAAAATTTGTTTTACTTTATCACATTGACAATATCCACTGTTACCAACTAAAATAAAATGGCAAGTTATTTATTGTATTTTTTTAAGGTTTTGTTATTGTCTTTCAGTCTCAACCTCTTGCACTGCAGTCCAGTTCACAGCAAATTTCTCTCTCAATAATTCCTTCAGTTTATCAGATTATGCCGCCCTGTTCAACACAAACGCTATGTTTATCCAGCAACCATTAATTTTCAATGGGCGCCCTGTCTACCAACAACCAGACGGATCCCAGCTCTACCTCTACTACCATCAGAGGGACCCTTTCCCAGAGCAATCAACTTGCCAGTACTGGGTAGTGAGTTCGAATCTTGAATCGAATGCAGGCATTTTGTATAATTACGATCAAAGTTTATCGGCTGATGGACTAAAATTTTCTGATTCGAAATGGAAGCTTTTTAATTATGAATCGAGAACATTTGACGATAATAATGCTCTTCGTTTAGATTGTTATAATTTTGAGATTTCGTAACATTTTTATTTATTAATGTAGTGTAATAATATATTTTTATTTCATTAACTAATGAACAATGAATTGTAATTTGGATGTGATCATTTAATTTCTGAGATATACACTGTAGAAGTTATTCGAGCATTAGTCCTGCTTATTTATAATATTCCTGAAGCATTCATTTCTGTAGAATATGAACATAAATAATGTTTTTTCTTATCGCTATCATTACTATATCTTCGTTGGTTATATTTGTTTAATTTCTGTACTATTTAAAAACTTGACACTTCTTGTAAGCTAAGGTTTTCGCAAGTTTGATTTGATTTTCTGTTATGCGACTTTTTTTAACCAATTCAGTATTGTAGTTGTGAGAATTTGAAAACTTTTAATCGATATGTAAATTATTCAATGTAAATTAAATATAAATTTCAGTTATAATTATAAAATAAAATATAACTTAGTGCCGCTCACTAGCGATTGAAATTGAATCAGAGATTATTTAACAATTATTGTTGAATTCTTATTTTTCAGAGATAGTCTAAAAATGAATTTACATTAAATGCATAAAATGCTTAAAATAGCAGTGTTATATAACTTAAATATCAATATAAATAAAATGATTGGTTCTCGTTAACGATAAGGAAAACGATAAGCAGAATGATTTCTCGAAGTATAAGTAAATAACAAATAAAATAATGAAAATAAAATAAGTAGAACTAAGCGATAAATAAAATGATGGAGTGCAAATAAGTTAAATAAAATGATGCAGTAGATATTATTTCTTTCAAGTTTCAAGTTACAGCTTGAGACAAAACTAGCAGCAATTAGCTGCAAGTTTCAATCGGTGCGCTTAAAAGATATAATTTTTGCGTCAAAGAAAGGTCAAAGAAAGGTCAAAGAGAGAAATTGACAAAGTAAATTTTTTCATAAGATTGTGTCATATCGATCGAGAAGCTAGAACAAGTGCTTTTCAAATTTAAACAAATTTACAAAATAAATTATAACTTCTCTCTATATAGAAGAGCATAATAGGCTTAAATATTTAAGCAAATTATATTTTAGATTTATCCAATCAGTGCGCATAAAAGATATAATTTTTGCGCGGACCACCCGCCCCCCAGACTATTTCTAGATTCGCCACTGAGTACAATGGGTGTGCCATTCAGTACTATATTTAGCTCTGCTGGCTACGTTGTATTCAGTCATGCGTATCCAGACCGCTTTGTCTCAACTTTTATCTTTGGCACCAAGGGCTTGACGCTTATGTTCGTCGAAGACTGAGTGTGTTAGCGCATAGAAATTAAAGTATATACGTTCTTCATGTTTTGAACGTCAGAGAGTCAATGTTTCTATGTAGGCCTACGCTTCGTCTTCAGGTAAGAATATTTTTTTCATGATTTAGTCCTATTAATA
Source organism: Oconnorella tubifera (assembly GCA_034700105.1). NCBI lineage: Eukaryota > Metazoa > Annelida > Clitellata > Enchytraeida > Enchytraeidae > Oconnorella > Oconnorella tubifera. The sequence continues at coordinate 11,233 of JAQIXG010002158.1, read as the reverse complement.
ATCCAATTTTATCCTATTAATTGTATAAGTTTATATTTAAATAAACGTTTAGACTTACGCTATTAAGTAAAAATCATCAATATACTTCTTAAGTCTTTACTAATTCTAGTCAAAATATTGTTTTCTTTGACCTGCCTGTGATTTTAAATATGAACGTTATATATTATTTTAATCTTAAATTTATTTAATTATTAAATCAATGAATTTTCTTTTTGTGCTGATGTGACGTTAAGCAGCAATATAATATGCACCTTGGTAGCATATAAAACCTCACAACCTTGTGACGGTTTATATAATATTCAGACTCTGTTATTATCAGGGACGTTTCTTGTTTTGAACATTTTTTCAAAATAATCTTTTGCTCCTGTTAGATCTAATACACAACTTTTTACGTACACAATATAATCATTACAAATTCGTTATAGAATTTTACAAGTTAACTTTCTTCCCATTGAAGTTCAAAACTTTATCTTGACATTCAAAGTAGTCTGTTGTGCTGATGTGACTTTAGGCAAAAGAATTGTTGGTGTCATTTACAATTTACAGCAGACTAGTTAATTTATAAAAGTCGATATGTTTTAATTCATCATGATTTTATATCTTTCCTGTCAACGATTGAATACACATTTATTATAATATTGGGCCTATATTTGATATTATAAGATATTTATAATATATTTATTATATTTTAATATTGAAATATTTCATTACGTCAGGTATAATCTAAAAATAGATCTATTTACTAAAATAGATTATACTAAAATAGATCTGTTTACTAAAATAGATCTATTTACTAAAATGGGATTTTTATTTATAGATCTGGCCCCGATGCAGGATCCAATCTGTAACATACGTATCTATTCGCTGAATCTACGAATAAAACAATTTATAGATCTGGATCCGATGACGGAGCTAATCTATAATATTAGTAATATTATAGATTAATAATATAGACCGGCATCGGAGCCTAATCTATTCATAGATTTATTCGTAAATTCAACGAATAGATACTAATATAATGCTATAGTATCTATTCGTTGAATCTACGAATAAATCTATTTATAAATTTGGCTCCGATTCAGGATCCAATCTATAATATAAGTATCTATTCGTTGAATCTACGAATAAATCTATTTATAGATCTGGACCCGATTTAGGATCCAATCTATAATATAAGTATCTATTCGTTGAATCTACGAATAAATCTATTTATAGATCTGGACCCGATTCAGGATCCAATCTATAATATAAGTATCTATTCGTTGAATCTACGAATAAATATATTTATGGATCTGGACCCGATTTAGGATCCAATCTATAGGCCTTGTATAAGTATATAACTTTATCGAACGCACGTGTGCGTTCACAGGCGCGCGAACGTGCGCACAAGCAAGCAAGACTATTATATCTATAAACTGTTCATTGTTCCAATATACACAATGCGTCTATATCTTCGATTCAAATTAAAACTTATAGGACCTAAAGATCGTCAAGTCTAAAGGTCATCTATAATAATTATAACATTATAATTGTACAATAGATTTGACATTTGTAAGGAGTTATAGTATTTACGTGAGATACCAACGAGTCAATATTGCATATGAAATTATATGTAAGGTATCCTATTATATTATACTAAATTCTTTAATTTACTTCGCACAGCTTGCGACACAAGTGTCTGCAGTTACAAGTCAAATAACATTCAAGTAAACAAATAAAACGAAATATGAACCAAATAAAATAATTTATATTTAATCACCGACATACAGAGTATAAAACTGTAATTAATTAATTAAGCTTAAATATTAATTATATTTAAGGTATACATTCAAAACCAAACTGTAAATTACTATTTGCTTAATGTCACGTCAACACAAAAAAAAGTTAATTTAACGACTTGTAGGTCTACTTGGCGAAAACCTGTTTCGTTATGTTATATGATAGGAATTAAACAAAACTATTATATTGTTGATTATATTTAATATATTATCAAACGACATATTTTTGTATCGCAAATATTTACTGATGATTTTTCAACATTTAAAAGCGACCGGAAATGGAGAAAAAGTTACGTCACTTCTGACGTAACAGAATAAGATTGCATTGTTTGATTGGAAGAGAATTACGTCACTGTATACCAGATTAAAGGACAGAAAACCCCTCCTCAAAGGTTTTGAATATTTAGCTATATTTTATAATCTTTATTATAATTTAAGGAAAATGTAAGCAATTATTTATTTATTAAAATCATGTATAAAAACACTATTTATTCTCTGCACTGATGTAAATCAAACCCTAACCCTAGCCCTATCATTGTATCATTTGATAATGTAATTGAATTGAATTGAATTTTATTTTCATATTCTATTTACTAGAGTAAATAACTTGGACTTTTTACATTTCTGCATAAAATGACAGCAGTGTACCATATTTATTTTGCTTTAACCAAACTTATGTATTATGTTGAAACTGGGACTAAGCCTAGCTATTTCGTCTTTATATAACTTGCTGAATTATTTTCTTATTGTTTTCTTTCTACTGCCTTTCTTGATTAGATCAAATTATAAGTTACTCTAAATTATAATTACACTCTATACACTCTCTCTAGTTTCTTTAAAATAAATATTTAATTGCAATTTAGCTCGATTGTATTTTAATTACGTCTATGATGCAGATAGAGGGTGCCACGCTTTTGGTGATGGATGTTTCCTGGACGGCTGAGTCAACCGAGCTAAATCTACAGCAATTCCATTTTAACACATCTTTGTCCACTAAAGAATTTTTCAACGACTGCTGTAACAGTTGTAGCCAGTTATTGATTTCAATATAAATATAAATACAGTTAATGGAAACTTTATTTCTCTTGAATTAAATTGATTTTAGTAGTATATTTATTTTAATGAAACACATCAAAGATATATTTATAAATGATCACGTGCACAATGAAAATGATAAAAAATGAAAGTTATCGAATCAAATAATTTCATAAATAATTAGAACCAGAGATGATAAGATTCATAAATTAAAATAAGTTCAAAATATGTGCAGTGTAAAATAAAAGAAAACTAAGTTTATGATTTAGGCTACCGAGGAAGACTAGGTCTTATCGATGCTGCCTAACGTAACGACTTACAATTTAGTAACAATTTGAAACTTTCATTGTAAGTAATAATTATCATTTTAAAAGCTGAAATTAATATTGGAAGTAGAAGCAGAATGATTTGAATTAAAAAACTATAAATAGAACTAAAATGATTGACTTTTGGAAGTAAAACTATAAGTAGAAAGATTTGTAGGAACCAGAACTAACTATAAGTAATATGATTCATTCCGGACTAGAATAATGAATAAAACTAAAATTATTATTGCAAGTTATATTACAGTGTTGAATAGGCACGAAGGCTCGTTAATTTTCTTTATTCAAACTTGGCACCTGGTGAATATTGATGAAAATACAACGTTCGGCGAATAATTTTATATTTATCATACACAGCAATGTTAATTTTTCGTTTATAACAGGTGATCTTTACAACATTACACATTCTTGACAGGATCTATTCTTCTACTTTGTAATAGAATATATATTATATATGATATTTTATACAAAGCGTTTGATTTATGATTTATTTGATACGCAGTAGAACACATTGGACTGATACTGTTGAATTATACCGCATGTGCTGACATTGCGTTGTGGTACTGTGAAATTATTCAAAAAATCATGACGAAGAAATTATTGAATAATTTGAAAATAATCAGTGAATAATTTATTTCATTATTCAGATCAAAATTTAATTTTGTGTGTTCAAATTCGGTTTTACTAAAGTGAATATAATTTTGCAATCTCATTTATGAGTGAAAACCGAACTGACTTCCAAGTTAAAAATTATGATAATCGATTCTTGATCAATGAATTAAATATACATTTTAGGTGCGAAAGAAATTGTATCTTTCCCATAATTGTCTTTACTTACACACGCGTGAGAATTTTTTGTGATATGAAGAAACAGCATGCGTGAACCTACATCAATTAAATACGTAGAATTCTGTTCAAATTTATCAAGAAATTTGTTCAAAAGCATCTAACAATTTCAGTAGGGAAATAAATCAAACGAATACTGATCGAAAAGCAATCGAAGAACTTTCACGAACTGGGATTGTGATTAATGATAAAAGATTAGATGCAATACCAGTACGGCTTGGATGTACATGTTGAAACTTCTGTTTTTGTTTTAATGTAAATAGCCTACACATATATACTGTAAAACAGTTTCGCTATTATGAGTATCAAATAGTAATACTGCTTTGCTATTAATTTGAGTTCAATCCGTTATGTTTTAATATGATTTTATGTACTGCATAATAATTTATACTAAACGAATTAGCAGTTCTAGCAACATTTGATTTATTGCATAAAAGAAAAACAGAAAAAAAGAACCAGAATTGATGAAAAAAATACATTTACTGAACTGCTCCAGCCTCTAAGAATATACTAATTTCATCGAAAGTTTAATCATTGTTTTTAATTCTTTCAAGTCGTAAAATTACAAAAGTCAATTAAGCCAGTCATTGCTTTAATATTACAATTAATTTTGCGAATTACAACAAAATTTAAGTAATAACACCATCTGATTAACAGCACCATCTGATTAACAACACCATCTGATCAAAAGCAAGAAATCATCTATGTATACAAATCAGACTTAGTGTTTTCTTCACATTTTCTCGATTGACATGGGAGTTACTTTCTTCTGATCTACATCATGTTGCTCACGCCCAAACATCGAGAAGTATGTGATAAATCGACGAGAAATCTTTTTCTTTTGGCTGCAGATATTTACTTGTTTTGACATAGGGTTGGATTTGGCTATCAACGCCTCATGTCACAGCGGTAACAGTAAGCCAACTGCTGTTTGTTAGGATTAATGGTTGCCGAAAATTTTCATTCACATCAATTTGTTTCCTTTCAAGAATCAAACGCCATTATATGTTTACACTTCAGTTCAGTTGGTTAGTCCGACGAGGAGAAATTTTAGGTAGACATTGACAAATGCGAAATGTGTAGATTAGTAAAGTTGAACATGTAATGTAATATCTTTTTGCAGTTGGCTTATGCAGCTACTTTTTGAAATAAATAAATAAGTCTAAGTGAAAATTTGTGATATTAACATACTAAAATATGAGAATACAATTTGTAATTCATATAATAATGTATACATCGATAGCCTAGGTATTATAATCTAGACTTGCAAAAAGAGTTGTGCTGCCTTCTCATCAGGTGGACTGATTAATCGTTTTCTAACGAAAATCGACGACTCATTAAATTTAAATCAACATTCCATTTCTGCTGAGATAACAATCTTATTTTCACCTCAAGTGATTGCTTTCAACTCAAGTTTTGTGTTGCGGTCATAAAAACGTCACAAGAGAACCTCTTCAATTAAAATCTCCCCATATAACTTATGTAAGAGTAATTTGATGATTTAATGAGTTGAGCTGCATTTCGTTCACTTTGTAATGGGTGAGACGTATGAACTTCTGCCACATTATAAACTCAATAAATATATCAATATTGTTCATAAATTAAGACAAGCAATCAATAATACTTGCCAATTAGTGTGCAGTTATCGCTCCAGTTAGAAACATTTGCAGTTATACTAACTTAAGATGTCAGTTTCTCAACAATGGGTGTCCAGCTGGTCATTGTGACTCACGGTCTGTCACTGAAGCAATTGTTATTGAAGTTTATTAGTGGTCTCAATGAACCTTATCTATTGTTGAGTGCACAGTTCTTTGGGGATTCTACGTCTTCACTTGATTAATGTATAAATACTCTGTTGATACTTTTCCTTGATATAATTGCGATGGGATATTTAAACAAAATGATACAATTTAGGTTTGTAAATCATTTTTTTCACAAGTATTTTAGCTAAAAGCAGATCATAAGAAATAAAAACAGAAGCAGATCGAATGAATGAAGCAGAATGAATTAATTTTTTGGATTAAGGTATTGATGTATAAAAATTGCTCTGTGTTGCAAATAAAATCATGGTAATTTTTCACCAACGTCGTTACAGAATATGTAAAAATTATAATAAAAACAATGATCTATCGTCTGACCTTTATTTTAATTCAATCGATTAGCATTATTTAATACTAATCGATTCAATAAAAAACAGTTTATCTTTACACAAATTTTAATGCTCTTGCATCAGCACTGCTTAGTGTATTCAACACGACCAGATGCCATTACTAGATGTCGAGATTCTACTAGCAGATATACACCTACATATCTTATAAATTGCACTGCGTCTGGTCCTCAGGGATCTGTCTGATGTGTACCGTTAAACAGTTGATCCCACGGGTAACATTTAAAGTATTGTACTTGAGTGACCGCTCAACTAGCAAGTAGTTTCTTGAACATTACGCTTCGTGAATCTCATCTAATAAAGGTGTAACAACTCGATGAGATTTTAAAAGGCTGTCGTCATACTGACATCAGTGACATCTGCCGAAATTATCTGCATGTGCTTCGTCACTTGGAAACCAGTGTCATATAAAAGTAATTGTGCTTATTTTTCAGTAACAATTTCAAAATTAATTACTTTAATGGCGTAAGACAAAAAACAGGAATATTTTAGTGCGGTATGATTTAGCTTATTCAATACACACCTCTCCGCATCGTTCAGATTATTTATAGTAGAATAAATCGATTGCTGTGCTCCTTTTATCAACAGAAATATAAAAATGTTAAAAATCAAAAATACAATATTCATCCACTCCCCTCTCCTCCCCCTTTCCCCCCATACTCTCCGGTGCTTTACAACATTACGTGTAGTATATACGTATATGTATAACTGATGATATACTCACAGTATTATTCTACAGTTGTATACCTTGTATATATGGTTATTCTTATCACAAGATGAGATCAGTGATAAGAAGCTGGCTTTCTGCTACGTCACTGATTTTTGGTCAGTACAGTACAAAAGATACTGACTAAAAGGCGGCGCTCTGGGCTATGTCCTGAGTCTATGAATGATTCGCTATCAGCAATATCACTGGACTGTGGAGAATTTCGTTTTTCCAGATAAATGTACATTACACTGTAGAAATCATTAATATCGTTTTATATTACTTACGTTTCTTCAATATGTCTATTGCAATGTCATAAAAAGAGCAAAAAACTGTCCCAAGTTGTGAAATTTCATGATATTTTAGCACGTAAGGACTTCATATGATAAAAATTAAATGATTTTCTATTGAAATACATAAGTGAATTTTTATTCTTGTTTTAGTTAACGAGATCTACTGTATGATGCATCGTTAGTGGAAGATTGTCGAGCTTTCCTTGAACAATGTTAAATCAATCGAAATGACTCCAGTACAATACTGATCATCTTTGAATTGAATCTGTATGGACAATTTATCTGCTGTCAGTGAAAGCATGACTGGATATAATCAATATTCAGTCATCTTGTAGCTTCTTTAGATTATCCAGGACTTTAGGCAAGACATTCACTGGGAAGGGTTTAGGAAGCTAATAGAACATGACATTGTGTGATCGTGCATCTGCTCTTCTTAATATTATGAGATATTATTTCTGAGAAAAGACAAAAGTGAAATTATTAATTACAAGATAAAGCCAGTGACGAAATTTTATTGAGTTTATATTATTATTTGCAATGAGTTAAATTTAGAAATAGCAATTAATTATGAATGGCATGTTAAGTTGAAATACTAAGTCAATAAATTAACATTTAAATTTTGAATTTAAATTTGACTAAAGTATATTTCTTGCATTATAATATGTTTCAGTTGTAAAATACTGAAATAAATTACGGCTTAAATCATAAAAATCTGAACACTAATTACTGATGGCAATAACAAAGTTTGCACTTATAATGTTCATAAAATATCGTCAGATAATTTATTTTATATAATAAACTCTATAAATAAATTGTAAATTGTATGCTAAGCGTATAAACTAATCAATCACATTGTAAAAACTCGTAATAATAACAATTATTAGAGTTTTGCAGTTTATTAACGTGAAACGCACTAATATACAATATCCTCCAGCTTGATATCATCATTAATAACTTGTTATTGAATTTTACTAAAAATATTATAATAACTGATTGTATTAGTAGTATAATAAATAAATTAATGTTTCTATCATATTAATTACTAATTATAATAATTAATATCATATTTAAGTTAATATCGAAATCAAAGTTGTCGATATAAATATATTATTTAATGCAACACGAAGAAGTTGTGACTTAATTAAATTAAAGATAATTACCAATCAGACATACAATTCAGTCGTTTATTATAAAATATCCCGTTAAAATTATGCTTTAACAATATTTAGTGTTAAAGCATAACACTAAATTATGTTTTTAATTATGTTTTCTAAATTATGATAAAGTTTTATGTTGAATTCTGTAAGAAGTTATTAATTCTATTCTAATACGATATTAATTAAACTCGTTTATTTTATTTTATAATTAATAAAACAACAGCAAATGATCAAGGAAAACAAATAAATTATAACAATTAATACTTAATAATTCATTCAATATTACTAGATATGCTGATCTTTAATTATGCATCAGTTACCACCAATTACATTTTTATATTTTAATATATTTTTGAAACAGATTCGTAGAATTCGCGCTTTAATGTTATTATCGTCTAATTCTATCGCTCAGGGGGTTTCTATCGAAACATCTCCCTGTCTTGTCTACTATCCTGGGATGCGTCACTCCTCGGTCAGCCCACCCGAACCCTGGACACCCTGACTTCCCCCCAAGACGTGATTCCGCGTAAGGATGAGTCACGGATGGCGTTGTCAAATATTTAGTCCACGACGGATTCATGATCCGATCAATTGTCTCTAGTGGCTGTTTTTTAATCCACTTGAATTATAATTGTGGGGTACGTGATTTGGATTAAATCAGATTATAATTATAAAGTCACCCAAGATTAATGTTGCAAAAGTTGCAAAATATATATTGAATTATTTATTGAAAATTGAATATTGCAGCTGGATGCGAGAAATTTTGGTATGCGCATGAAAATATACAATTAAATGCATTTTAAATTTACTTTTATATATACTTAAAATAATACTTTGATACACTTGTCGCTGACTATTTAAATACAAAGATTAAATATGATCTTGATTAAAACTGTGAATAGCTTTGGGTCAACGTAATGTCAAAATTAACATTCATGGGAGTTAACCCGTGGCTGTAGCTTTGCCCCTGAACTGATTATCGGCCCTTCAGTAAAGTTACACGATTCGGACAAACAGTTCTCAACAGAACAAATATTCTCGTCTTTGTCACAGAATAATTACAGAAGGCCAGATCTTCTTATGGACCATATATGTGAAAATAGCTAATTACAAAACAATCTTTCAGATAAGCTAGAGGTTCAAAATTTTAATTCATTAAGTATAATTAAAGAGCAGCTTTTAAAGTTGTCATTAAATATTAGTTGCAATAATAATATTTGTATTTCAGAAAACAGATCAGAATACTCAAATACTGACAAAATTGCAATGCAAATTCTTAGTGGTTAATTTTGGTCATAATTCAAAATTGTTTATTTTAAGTGGAACTTAACTTGTGTTTATGAATGTAGAAAGTCAATTAAGATGTCGCTTGTAATATAATCTAAGACTAAGTTGCCATTGTGGTCGTGTCAGTTTATGGGTCGAGATAAGCTAATCTGTTTGTTGACCATTCAATGGACAACTGTTGTAACAGTAGTAGGTGCGAAACTCAATCTGATGATATTATATGCAATGTACAGAACAAATCTGTTTTCTGTCAGATTTTAATGTAAAATCTTTTAATGTAAATTGTAGTGACTCTCGCAATTTTTTGTCTGCAACTGATAAGAGTATACATTTAATAAGATTACATGTTGATAATAACTTGTGTAAAACAAAAGTATTCCGTAAAGTTTGATTTCTCTTTTGTAGAATAACGATCTCTTTTTGATAAAATTAAAACGAAAACTTTCATTAAGTTATATAGCAATAATTTTGCAACTGAAAAAAATGACATTTAACATTTCTGTGGTAAAGTGATCGAATCTGATGTGAAACTCTTATCGAGTTACGCATGCAGCGTAAAAATTAGTGACACTGATTGCAGCTAGTAACACATACGATGATTCTACAATCTTCTTTTTAGATCTGCTGCAACAATGCAACTGTGATAGAAACGAATCAGCAAGTAACTGCGAAAGCTCGCATTGAATTGTTACCAGCTTAGATAGTATCAGTGATAATGCTCGTTGTAAATGTCACGAAGTTGTAATACTATTTGCGAGCTCATTTACAATATGAACACATTCGTGTAGTAAGTTTAGAAAGTTGATTTTTTTCGAGTTTTGCAGTGGGATAAGCACTAGTAATAGTGCACTAGTCAAATCGACAAATGGAAGAGAAATAATACAATTAAACAGATTTTTTTGTTTAAAACTTCTAAAACGAAATAGATTAATAATGAAAAGGACAATTGTAACCTATTTTCTAAATATTTCAATATAGTTTTTGAGTGGACCAAGGCTTATATTTAAAATTATTCTAATAGTAACTAACATTATTCTAATAATAACCAAATTTGTTTAATGAATTGAAAGAAGCTGTGATTATTAAGATACATCTCATTAAATAAACCTTAGGATACTTGCAATATGCTCCTCATGGCATATAGCCTCAGGCTTATAACTTATGTTGAATCCAGCAATCCAGACAATACTAGTGCAAATTGCTGAATCTTTGGGATAATAGTCTTATAACTTAATAAAATTCAAGAAGGAGAGTATGAAAATTATTAGCCTACTTTTTCTTTGCAGTGCGGCAACTGTTGCGTTATCTGTATTATCATAATCGGTCGTTATATATTTAAACTTAAAAGTCTGGATTTTAATTAGAATAGTGGGCGGTTTATTGTATTTTAAGACTGGACTTCTGCTTGCTGAAAATTAATATAAATTAATCTGTGTGCTAGGGTGATTCATACTTGTTGGGATCTTTTTATAACAACTGGATTTTATAGTTTCGCTCAATTATCTCAGGTAATTTTTATTCTTTTTCATTCTTTCAACTTTCTCAATTGAGCATAGTTACAGTATACGGTCTAGTATTTTTGAGAAACTTTTGTATTCATTATTAATTTTTATCTTCAAAGTAAACTAAGAACTGAGTAAT
>JAQIXG010002157.1:0-18629 GCA_034700105.1 Oconnorella tubifera | reverse complement strand
CCTTCCTAAATTAGGATAAAAAATAAAACAATTTTTAATTAAAATAATTTTAGTTAAAAATAAAATTAATAAGTTTTCGTGCAGCACAGATTAATAAAAGATTTTCTCGAAACTTTTTTTAAAGGGCTGGGGAGGGGCGCGGGGGAGGGGGGTGATTAAAGTGGGTCAGACAAAATTTTCTCCTTATCTGAAGAAGTATTTCTTTAGAAATGTTACAGATCAATACAAATTTTCGTTTTTCGGTTAATTTGACTGGAAGTAAGGGAATATGGAAACATTTTAAAACACGTGAATTCAATTTTTTATGTTTGAAAATGTAGCATGGGGGGTGTGGAGGATGAAATGAGGTCCATTTGTGTAAATATTGCATAAAATTGTTTCTTTTCTGTGAAAATATTTAATTATATCCCTCCACGGTGTCAAAGTTTTCACCCCCCACCCCCCCCAACTAAATTTTTTTTCCTACGTTGCCACTTTTCTATTTTTTTTTATTTACAAATCAAAAAAATATAATCTGTAAATATTATATAAATAAAAAAATGCAAAAATTTAGAGGGGTACGAGGGACACGGGGGAGGGAAAATTTGTCTAAATGTTTTAACTTTATTCCAGAAATTGTAATAAATTACAATTATACAATTTAAAATTTGCTTCCTGCATTGATTTTTGTCACCAAAATATTGATTTGTTTATGGGGGACTTTTGGTTTAGTACCTTATTTGGATTAGGGTTTGATTTCGGTTCGATTCTGAAAGTTTTCTGCATTTTGTGTAATTTTAAGCCTAATCGAAAGTAAAAATATATTTTAGTTTCATTTTTAGATTAATCTCAAATCGTCGATTAATTCAGAAATAAGCCTATAGTATGTTATTTTATTTAGTATGTTATTGATATTATTTAGTATGTTATTGATATTATTTAGTATGTTATTGATTTTACAGAATTTAGTTTAGCTTTGATTCCATAGAGGAATTCTGTTGTGACGTCATATCTGATGGAGTTCACTGCAGAAAATGTTGAGATTGTAATAATTTTGATTTTTGTTTATAAATGATTAGTGCGCCTGATTAAAGCAATAAATGACTAATTATTAAATTTCTTTTAAATGTAAGATTGAACACTAACACTGATTGATAATTGATTTTCTTTTTCACATATTTGGCTTGTTTATATATTATATTTCTGTTTTGGGAATAAATAATATATATGCTAACACAAATGACTAGTGCTTCTGATTCAAACTTTTCTTCTACCAGGCTGTTGGACAGTTTTACCAGGGTGGCCCTTCAGGGAACCAGACAGAGGTCAACTGTTGGTTGACCTTGGCCCAGATCTCCCCCCAGGCCTGGACCTTCTCTTGGCAACTCTTACAACCTGGAAAAGTACGCTTAGATTTTTCTTTGTTACTATAAATAGAATTGCGCGTTTATTTAAAGCTGCTTTGAATTTCAAGTTCAATTTATATAACCATCATTTGATTTTATATTAAATTTGTATAACTTTTAATTTAAATTTATATAACCATTAGTTTTTCTATTGCAGAGTTGACAATGCGTCGTTAAATTGCCGCATTTGTACTGATGTGACGTTAATAAATGATCTATATTAAATCTCAAATGTTTAATATTGATAAGTTTATGATTTCTAATTAATCTTATTTGTTGTAATTTGATTAAATGTCACAACAGAGCCCAGAGGTTCAGTTTTTTGGAGCAAATTCTTTACATATGAAGATTGCTAGATTCTGGTCAGTTTCTCTTTGTTTTTATACTTCCAGGTTTATTATTATAATTATTTCTACATATGAGGGTGGGGGGTTGGAGATGATATTTTATTTCTGTGTTGTTTAACGTCACATCAGCACAAAACGATCAAAGACAAATATAGTATAAAAGCAACATTTCATTCTTATAGAAATATCAATGAGGTTTTCTTCATATGTTTCTTTATTGATTTGTTTGTGTGTTTGTCTGTTTGATTGTCTGTCTGTCTGTTTGTCTGTCTCTATGTAGGCATGAGTTGCCTGCTGATAAGATCTCAGAATTAAGGTCTCAACTCATTCAACTTGTTATCAGTTTTGCCTCAGGACCTCGTATGGTCCTAACTAGGCTGTGTGTTACTGTGCGTATACTTTATATATTATACTTATATACCATACTATATATTGTACTGTACTTTATATATTTGCTATGTATAGTATAATATATAGACTATATTACTCACTAGTGTAGTAATTGATAGATGACTGATTCGCTGAATAAATTATTTTAGAGTATTGATTGACTTCTTGATTTACATCTTAAATAATTGATTGATTGGTTTATATGTTAAATGATTGATTGATTCCTGCATTTATTACTCTCTGTGTATTGTACTTGGTTATGTAATATATCTGTCTCTAACTTGTGTAATAAATCTGTCTGTAGCTTATGTAATTAATCTGTCTGTAGCGTATGTAATTAATCTGTCTGTAGCTTATGTAATAAATCTGTCTGTAGCCTATGTAATAAATCTCTCTGTAGCTGTCATCATTTTTGCTACAAACTATACCAGAGCACTGGAGCGACGCTGTCCCTAGTCTTGTCTCTACCTTCACTCACTCATCAACACCCCCCCTATCAGGCCTACAGGTACATCAGGCCTATAACATCTGTAGGCCTATCATCACCTATAGGCCTAAAACACACTTGTAGGCCTAGGTGTTCTAGGTTTACAAGTGTCACGGAGCTATAGGTGTTCTAGGCCTACAGGCAGCATATTCCGTTCATGTCTCGTAGCATTGTTTTTATAAAAACTTATCCTTTGAATTGTTCTATTAATATTAATGTATAATTGCATGAGTTTTTGAATAAAAAGACAGTAGAGTTTTATACTTGGTCCTTGCCCCCTCCCTGACATTTAAGTTTATTTAGTCTGTCGTTAACGCTTCAGCATTCAATCATCACGTGATTTATACACACCGCTCACAACGTGCCAATAAATAGATGTATTTCTGCTGATGTGACATTAATGAATAAAAAAAGAGATATAGATAGAAAAAAAGCTATTTTTTTCTTTAGCCGGATGAATCAGATGCTGTTCTGTTTGAACTACTCACTGTACTACCTGAAGAGGCAGATATCTTATCATTTTATTATCATTATCATCATCATCATCATCATCATCATCATCATCATCATTATCATCTTTGTTATCATCATATCATTATTGCCATCATTATTATCATCATTATCATTATTATCATATAATAACAATGATAATGATAATATATTATCATCATCATTGTTATCATTATTATCATTGTCATCATTATCATTGTTATTATTATTATCATGATTATCACTTTGTTTATGTATTAGACTAATTATCTCTATTAATTATCTTCATGACAGTTTATAACGTCCCATCTGTTGCCTCAGAGAAGAGGTCTTGTACGCAATGAACTACAGAAAGCTCTTAACACGGGTTAGAATTTAGTCTATTTAAACTTACTGCAGTCTAGTGTTTCTCTCTGTCTGTTTGTGTGGTTGTTTTTTGTCTGTCTGTTTCTCTATCTGTCTGTCTGCCTGTTTGTCTGCTGTCTGTCTGTTTGTCTTAGTTTGTCTTTCTGTTTTCTCTATCTTTTTGTCTGTCTCTGTCTCTCTTGTTGTTTCTGTCTCTGTTTTGTTTGTTTGTCTGTCTGTCTCTCAGTTTGTTTCTCCCTTTGTCTGTTTGTCTGTCTCTTGTCTCTTTCTGTTTGCCTTTCTGTTTGTTTGTCTTTTTCTCTCTCTATCTCTCTGTCTGTCTCTGTCATTTTTCAAGAGAAACATTTATATTGCATTTTTCATATTCTCATATTTTTTATATTTTTCCTCAATTTTCAGTGGTGCCCTTATTGGAGAAGTTTTTCAGCTGCACCCTCCCGGGGGCCCCCCTGGCCCATCGCGCCCAGGCCCTGAGATGTTTTAGTAGCTGGGCTCAGTTTGGGGTGCCCCTCCCTGACTCTGAGCCCCTAGTCTGTCTAGTCTATCAGTCTCTCAGGGTCCGTGAATATTTTGACGGGGCCATTGAAGCACTCATTTATTTCTTCTCTCATTCTGACAACTACAGGTAACATTTCTCGTAATTAATTTATTAATGAACTAATTGATTGATTAATATGTATTTCAAATCGTTATACTGTTAAGTTCTGTGTTTTACTAAATGGGGCAACAAATCTTTATACACTTATCATTTATTTAAGTACTGAGAGGTTATGTCAAATATATTTTTCTTTATTTTGTATCTTTCTCCTTATCTCTTATCTTTCTCTTTATCTCTTATCTTTCTCCTTATCTCTTATCTACGCTAGATATCCTCTAAGTATGCAGAGACTCTTATCTCAGTTGATAGCGATAGAAGATCTGCTACAAGCAGCGATAGCGGAGCGCGATGTGGTTAGCGCTACGTCATTTCTTTATATTTGCTATTCTTTTATCAAAACGAAACTTTTTCATATAAAAATGGGCAATTTTTTATCTTTTTACATTCTGTCAACTGAATTTTTATTTGCAATACTTGTTTAAACTATTGCTTTATATCATCATTAACCGTTTTTATACTATCAACAAAAGTTTGAATGTGGACAAATAAGCTTTAATTTAAGAAGAGTAATGTGAAGCAGTAATGTTTATATAAATACGTGCTATTGGTTATTTAATTCATAACATTAGCGTTAAGTATTAGTGAATCGATATGAAGTGATTCACTCATAAGTGAGGAGTGATTGAAATAGAGTCACTCACTCATTACTGTCTCTACTCATTCTGAAATGATGAGTGATTGAAATAGAGTGATTCACTCATCACTTACTGTCTCTACTCATTCTGAAGTGATGAGTGATTGAAATAGAGTGATTCACTCATCACTTACTGTTTCTACTCATTCTGAAGTGATAAGTGATTCACTTTGATGACTACACAGGAGACCTGTCAGGGGTTATGTAAGCTAGTGGTGATGGCTTGTGACCACAACCTAACCCTAATACTTAACTGCAGTCAGGGAGATGATTCACAAAGACATCTAGCTGCTCGTTTAATCAGTATGATACTAGTCAGTGCAAAATCTTACACTTAGATTTTATTTGAATATCATATTTAATTATTTCTAATTATATAAGTTATATTCATAGCATATACCATGTTTTATAAATATTAATGCATTTTAAGTTGTATTTATATTATATTAAATTGCATTAAAATATATAGCAGGTTATTAACTAAACTTTTAGTGCTGATGTGACATTAATTGTTTTATCTTTGTTACAATTCAGCAATGTACCAACATGCCAGGTTTTTACCCGGTGGACGAGTGTTGCAGTGACTTCCCTTTTGGATTCTGGTACAACTTCCAGGTTATGAGCTCTACTCTTGTCAGTACACTCACCCCCCCCCCCCTACCCCACCAAACTACCCCCAATCACTTGATTATTGTGATTTTGTATGTGTCTCTGTACATGTCTGTCTATCTATTTGTCCGTCTGTCTGCTTGTCTATCTATTTATCCGTCTGTCCGTCTGCTTGTCTATCTATTTGTCCGTCTGACTGCTTGTCTATCTATTTGTCTGTCTGTCTGCTTATCTATCTGTTTGTCTGTCTGTCTGCTTGTCTATCTATTTGTCTGTCTGTCTGCTTGTCTATCTATTTGTCTGTCTGCTTGTCTATCTATTTGTCTATCTATCTGCTTGTTTATCTATTTGTCTGTCTGTCTGTCTGCTTGTCTATCTATTTGTCTGTCTATCTGCTTGTCTATCTATTTGTCTGTCTGTCTGCTTGTCTATCTATTTGTCCGTCTGTCTTGCTTGTCTATCAATTTGTCTGTCTATCTGCTTGTCTATCCATTTATCTGTCTGTCTGCTTGTCTATCCATTTGTTTGTCTGTCTGCTTGTCTATCTATCTGTCTGTCAGGAAAACATTTTAAATTTCTGAGTCTCTTTTTCTCTCTCTCTTTCTCTCTCGCTCTCTCTCTCTCCCTCCCTCTCTCTCCCTTCCTCCCTCTCTCCCTGTCTATTCATTTGTCTTTGTTTTGTTTGTCTGTTTATCTGTCTGTTTATCTGTCTGTCTGTCTGTCTGTCTCTGTCTAGGATGAAATACTAAATACTACAGATACAGACAAACATCACAAACTGATGCAACTCTATCTGCCAGTTTTTATGAATCTTGTCGATGTTTTACTTAAAAAAGTTCAGTACCCCCCTGACAGTGACTACCAGTCCTGGGACGCTGGTCATTACATTTGCTCCTTATTAAAAAAATACTTATCTAAACTATCTAGTATCAACATTAATAATTTATTTATTTATTAACTTTATAATATAGGGGACTAAAACTGAGACGTTTGGGTTAAATTATAATCATTCACGAAATGTTAATATATGGAATATTTGATTTGTGAATGATTTCGTTGGATGATTTCGGGTTTGAGTTATTTTCAGCTTGTAATATCTGACTGACTTGCTGCACCCTTTAACAAGGCGATTAACTAGGATTGTTCGTTTATACTAACTTTAATATTTTTATTTATACGGGTTCAAAGTGAGTTATATACTTAAGTGTTGCCCTAAGGCCTCCCCTAAGGCCCTAACCCCCCCTTTTTGTCATTGCTCTTACAAAAATTATTTACTTGCAGTGATACTAAGCGTTCACTCATCACTTGGTTTGTACACACACGCATTATTGTATGTAATATTAAATAGACGCATTTGTGCTGATGTGACTTTATGCAACAGGCAGAAGGTTTTTATGATTTTTTATTTTTAATGAATTTTAGAGGAGAAAGAGTCGCATCGTTGTTACAGACAAGATATAGCTGACTCATTGGTTAGTTGTTAAATATTTAATAGCCCTAAATTCTAACCCTAAATCTAACTTCTTAATCTAACCCTAAACCCTTTAATTCTAACCCTAAACTTAATCTCTAAATTTATTTATTAACCATAACCCTAAGCCCAACCCCTAAACCATGATCTTAAAATCTAAATTCTAACCCTAACCACTGGAATTAAGCCCTAAACCTAACCCTAAAAAATATCCCTAAACCCTACCCCTAATATTGTATAATTTTTTTTATTTATCTAGTAGGGCGACCCCCTATGTCATCATATTTTTTAAAATTGCAGCTAAAGAAAAAATTGTAATTTGTGTGATTTAGATTTAATAACACTTGCAAAGTTAATATTTTTTTATTTTCAACTTTTTAAGTGATACATTTTTGACATCTATCGCCACCTGGCGAAAGTGAAATGAAATAAAATGATTTTAACTGTTTTTTATAGTGTAATCTGTCTATCCGTTTATTTTATTTGTTTATTTAACAGATGTATGTTTATAATCTGCTACAACAGCCCTTGCTGTCAAGTCTGTGTCAGTGTTTAGAGTCTGTTTTAAACAGATCACAAACACAAACAGTAGCATGGCAGGTATAACGCATTAATTATGCGTAAATAATATCTTTTAAATAATTAGTAATATTGTATTTATAAGTATTTTATGTTGTTTATAAGGAAAAAAAGAAACAATTTTAGCTAAAAATATCTAAATTTGATATCTAAATTTGATTCACTAATGACATTAAAGATATTGAATTAAAGCGTCTGAATAAAGGGTGCAGCAATTCAATGAAAGATTTAATGGCTGCACCCTTTGATGAGAAGTTTTATGCTGCAATTATTCACTGGAATCGAATACAGGACCTCTTGTCTCAAGGAATATTTAGACCACTTTATCTATAGGTTTATTTATATATTATAATTTATATAATTTAGTTGCGTCATTGTTTTAGTTCTCTGATTTATTTATAGGAAATAGAGACGGTTTTATTTGCTCTCACGTCATTGGCTGAGGGGATTAATGCTGAGGACATCGTTCACCTGACTGCTGCTTTCAATCTACTTCCTCTCATTCAGTCAGACAATCATACGCTCATCTCACAGGCTCTTTACTTCACTGGTATGTCTGCCCGTCTGTCTGTCTGTTTGTCTGTCTGTCTCTTAGTCTGTCTGTTAGTTTGCCTGTCTGTCTCTATGTGTTTGTCTCGCTGTTAGTCTGCATGTCTATCTATCTTTTTATGTAATTTTGTCTATCTATCTCTGTCTGTCTATCTTTGTGTGTCTCTCTCCTAATGCCTTTCTATCTCTGTCTGTCTTTCTGTCAGTCTGCCTGCCTGTCTATAACTAAATTTAAGGAGCGTGGGGTGGGACACTGTAGGGGAGGGTGTGAGAGAATTAATAACATTTAGTATCATTTATCTTTTAAATCTAGTTTTAAATCTAATTTAAACTCTTCATTTAGGAGCATTTTCTGAATGGATGGTAGACCACCCCTCCCTGCTGTCCTCTGCCCTCGCTCTGCTGCTCCAGGGTCTCAAGGACCCTCACCTGGTTCTTGCTTCTACTCTCTCTCTCAAAGAGGTCCTCAGGGAGAATCAACTCAATCTGGGACCTTATACACATCAGATACTTGGTAGTATTAAGGTACTGTCTGTTTGTCTGTCCGTCTGTCTATATGTCTGTCTGTCTGTCTGTATAACTCTATAACTGTTAATCTGTCTGTCTGTTTGTCAGTCTCTCTGTCTGTCTGTCTTTCTGTATGTCTATTTATTTGTCTGTTTTATTTTTTATAGAGTTTTTTAAAAATTTACAATAAGAGGTTTATATATATAATGTAATAAAGATTCAATACGAACATTTATTTGAAAATAAGAAATAAAAATTATAATTAAATGTTTATTTTTTTTATCAGGAGACACTGGAAAGTCATTCACTCAAGGTCTGTTTTTATCTGTCTTTTAAGAGTTAGGGTTTATTTTTAGGAATTAGGGTTAAGGTTTATTTTCAAAATCAATAATTATTATTACATTACTTAAATTATTCTAATCTACCGCTAAAATGATTTGGTATAATTGTATATTAGAAAATTGTCTTCATATATCAAATATCCTAAAGACGCAGACACTTTTATATTTATAATGTACAAAATGCCATGGAAAGACTTAGGGTTAGATGTCATAGTCAATGACTTAGGGTTAGAAAATGGGTGAAATAAGCTTGAGAGCTTTTTATAAAGCCATTCATTGGCATTATTATTGTCATTTTGTCATTATTTTTATAATATTTTTTGATTTGTTATTTATTGTTAGCCAAGCGACGAATCACGTTTGTTCTGGTGCATGGGTTATGCGCTTTCTATCCTAACGTTTAACGACATTGTGGACTATCTAAACATTGTACTGACCCCTTGTATAGACAATATCAAACATATAGCTGCGTCCGAGGTACGCTAGATTTATTATTTATGAGAAACTGTTGTCGGATTAGTTTATAGGCTGGGGTTGTGTAGAAATGCAGAGATTGTAGAAATTGGAATTTTATTAATATTTGAACAAATATCTCAATGTTGTTTAATTTTGTATTATTCTCTCCTATCTTTAATTCTATTTGCGTGTGTATGTGTGTGTGTGCATGATGCATTTGTCTGTTTGTCTGTTTATTAGTATATGTATTTTTCTCTTTATTTAACTGTCTATCAATATGTGTCTGTTTATCTGTGTATCTTTATACCTGTATTCTTGTGTTTCTATCTTTCTTCTATCTCTGTGTCTGTTTTTCTTTCAGTCTGTATATCCATATGCCTATCTGTCTGTCCATCTGTCTGTCTGTCTACCGATCTGTTCATCTGTCTGTCTGTCTGTTTGCAGCACATTACTCCAGCAATGAGAACCGTTCTTGTACAAAAGTTCAGCGTTCTTTCATTCTTGTTTTGTTCTTTAAACGTTGACGTAGAACGAAATAAAGACACTCCCACAGAGGGAGGGGACCCCGGGTCCTTGGACACGCCCCCCGGGTCGGCCCCTCCCCCTCAATGTGAATCTACAAGAAAGGAATCTATGCCTCAACCAGTACGTGATTTGTAACATCAACTGCGTCTTATCAAACCGTCCCGGAAAAATTGACTCTAATTGATTATAATTGCTTATAATATTGAAATAAAATATAAATTGATTATAATATTATTCCGCAAGATTTTTGTTAGGATTAAGGATAAGTTTATATTAGTTTGGGTTATTAAATGAATTATCTGGATCGATTTATCAGTTAATAATAATATTTCTACATTTAGGTGTTGTATATAACTGAGCAGATTATGCCGATAATTGAACTGGTGCTGCATAAATGCGCGTCAGACTCAGCCGTTGTATCGGTAGTATTTATTTCTCTCTCCTTTTAGAAATATAACATAGATAAATTAGGGTTAGAATTAAAGTTTAGTTTTCTCTAGACAATCGCAAAGCAAGTTTAGGAGTCAATTATTTGGTTTCTACACAGTGAGTTCAAAAAAGTTGACATTTTGTGATGGTTGAATATCGACGTTATGATGATTAGGGTTATTATTAGGTTTATTATTAGGGTTAGGGTTATTACCATTACAATCATTAAGGTTATGATTGCATTAGGATTGTAGTTGAATTTTTTTCCGGATATTTGTGTAAGTTGAAATTATTCCAGGGTGTATGTGACATGTTGAAGCATGCCCTGCGGACCCTTATGGCTGATTTCGCTCCCCTCCTTCCTCGAGTCACCTTCCTTGTCCTACATACCTATCAAACAGTCATGCATCCCTCCCTCTTAGATATTTCCAAACAGGTATGTCGTGTGTGATCAAGCGTGTTTGTCATTTTATGTTACATTTATATCAATAAATCAATCAATAAATCGATAAATGAATCAATGTTTATGAATTATATTTATGATTTATTTTATACAATAAACAGAATTTATTAAAGCTTCTTATATTAGTAGTGAAGTGGTTAGAGCATTGGATATGGAATCATTGGTCTCTGAGTTGAGTGGATCTCGCATATTAAACTGACTTGCTGCACCCTTTAATCTGACTATGATCTAGTTGTTCAATGTTCTTTATTGAATCTAGATGTTAAAAATTAGCTTTGAACTTGCTGCACCCCTTAGCAAGACTTTTAATTCAAAAGCTACTTTTTTTATTTTGCATTGATTTCTTTACATCAAACAAACACATTATATACTATATGGCAGAAGTGATTAATGTGCCTGATCAACACACACAGCTGTTTATCATTGTTTAAGCTCCGTTTATCTCTTTCAGATGTTGGTTTTATTTGTAAACGACGTTCACCTACAGGATTTGAATCAGCAACTCTTTACTGGACTCTGCAATCACACTCTCCACTCAATTCAAACTGGTCTGACATCTGTTTTTATTTAAATTTATTTATTGTAATTTATTTATTGTAATTATAATTAATTGTAAGAACTAAGCACAAGAACTAACCTGACTGTTATGTCTTAGGGTTAAGATTGGAGTTAGGGTTAGGATTAGGTTTTGGGTTAAGTCATATAAGCGAATCATTGTCCGTTATTGTATAACGTTTTTGTGCTGATGTGACGTTTGATGATGTAGGAAATCATAAAGATTTGACTGACATGATGGAGGCTCTGATGGCTTTCTTGGCTCAGGTTGGAAAATAGTTGTAATGTTTCTTTTGCATAAATTTTCTGATGAAAATATCTGTGATCTAGCGAATGATTGATTCATTCATTCATTCATTTATTCGTTCATTCATTAATTCATTGGTTCATTGATAGATTGATTGATTCATTCATTGGTTGATTTATTTGATTGATTGACTCGTGTATTACTTGATTGATTGATTTTTCTGACTGATCAATGTGGTTGATTTAGTGATTGAGTTATTCATTCTTTCAGTTACTAGTCGATTGATTGATAAATGTGATGATCAATCAATCAATTGATTGATTATCACATTTACTGATTAATGAATAAAGTAAGTGATTTCTTAATTAATTGATTGATTGATTGACTATTTACTAAATTGATTGATTGTAATATCTGTTATTTGTACAGTTGACGAAGAAGAATGTAGGCCTACTGAAAGACAAGTCATGTGACCTGTCTGGCCTGTTTCAAGCAGCTATCATTGGGCTGCTGATGAATGAGAGCCCTACGTCTAAAGCTTCCTGTCAGTTTCTAGTCAGTACCATAATAGTCTTTATTCTTCTTTTTATTCTTTTATTTACTTTGTGAACTGCCGATTGATTGGCTGACTAATTGACCGATTTATTGATTATCTTGTTACAATTTATTCATTGATTATTAGTTACCTTGTAATTTAGATTTTAAGTAATAAAATAGTCATTAACTTTGTTATTATATTGTTATTTATTATGCCAAGTATGATAGTAAATTAAATCAGATTGTATTTAACAGCATTTACATTATTATAGTCACATCATTTATTGATTAATTGACTGATTAATTGATTGTATGATTGATTTATTGACTGACTGACTGATTGATTAATTGGTTAATTGACTGATTGATTGACTGATCGAATCCTAAAATCAATAAATCATTAAATCATGAAATCATTGTATTGAAATACAGACAGTTTTCATTGGTCTGAGTCATCAGATGATAGAAGTTCAAGAAATTCTGACCAATCAGGGCCATGCTCTTGTGTTCGCTATCATCAAGGTACTGTAAGCCATGCTCTTTTATTGTACAATTACTTGCTGCACTCTTTAGTTTACAAAAATTAATAATTAATAACTTATTGAGATATATGTAAAATCACACTAACTTATTAATCATTTATTTTTGTCAGCCTAATTTGATTAATTATTCTCCTCTGTATCTTATCTCTCTTCCTATTGGCTAATAAATCTCATCCGCTTTTTATCTCTCTTCCTATTGGTTTTTATTTCTATCTCGCCCTTTTCTCTGCAAGGCTATTGGTGGAGAGTCTCCTCGTAATAACATAGACCCGATGTCTGATGTCTTGCTTGCTCTAAACAAGCTTCACTTTGCTTTGTTGTGTAAATGTATGAATGATGTCGTGATGCAAGACAGCTTTCCTAACGTTAGGGTTAGCAGGGAACAGAAGGAAAAGTTCGCTAGGCAAATACTTACGTTAGTAGTCCTCATCATTATCATCATCGTTATCATCATCGTTGTCATCATCACCATTGTCATCGTCGTCATCATTGTCTTTGTTATCATCATCATCTTCGTCATCATCATTATCATCATAATAGTGCTATTATCAGTGCAATAATCAGAATTTTTATGTCAATGGACAGAATGTAGTATGTTTAAATAAAGTACACTATGAAGGTCTATATGAAACAAACGCATTGTACTGTATCACTGAAATGACTAGTGCGTCTTATCAACACAATATGTTTCCATAAATTACAATTAATATCACTCAATCAGTAAATCAATCAATAAGTCAATCACTAAACCAATCAATCAATAATTATTATGACTCAATCAATAACTCAACCAATTAGGTTTTGTTTATTGATTACTTAGTTATCTGCGTTTCTATTGGCTGTAGAGAGAGAACCAATAAGAGAAAGCTAAAGGAGGTCATACAAGAGTATACCTTACTATGGAGAGGTTTGATCAACACAGAGTATGCTGTACAAACAAGCTTGCAGTTGAGATCATAGTGTGATTGATCATAGATTGATCACGGGTTGATCAGAGATTGATCACAACTTGATCATAAATGTGATTGATCATAGATTGTTCACAGATTGATCATAGATTGATCATGGATCGATCATCGTTTGATTACTGCTATCATTGTGTTTTGTAGCGTGGAGTTAATGAAATTTTTTGATCATATATTGATCAGAATTTTTTTTATCAATAATTGATCATCTGTGATCAGTATGTGATCAAATATTGGTCATCTGTGATTAAATATTGATCGCAGGTTTTATATATTTAAATTGTATCATCGTCATTACCATCACTATCATCATTATATATATATTATGACATCTTTTGTATAATTGGATCATGTATTGGACATGTATTTTCCAATCGCTGCCATTGGTCAGCTTATTTAAGTCATCTCTTGCCCGACTGGTTCGTTAATCTGACTCTATTCTTACGAGCCACACTATTGGTTAACTAAGATGTCATTTATTTTCTATATCTCGCTGATCTAACTAGTATAATTCATTAATTATTAATTTTCAATTAAATTAAATTAATTCATTGATAATATTAAATGCAACCGTGATTATGGAAGGGGGGGGAGGGCAGTCAACCCCCAGATCAAATATTTTTGAGATATTAAAAATTAAAGCAAATTTATCATATTATTATATTATACTGTATTCATAATTTTATTTTGAAGAGATAAAATAATAACTCGTAATTAAATTATTTTCATAATTAAAACAATCAATTTAAAAGTTGCATAATAACTTAATTAGAAAAACATAAAAAATAGCTAAATAGGCAGCAAAAAAGTCAGCAAAAAAAGCAGTAAAATTAGATCACACATCAGCAATTACCAAAGCATAAACAAAATGAATTAAACAAACATTACGCAAAACAAAACAGAAAATATTACACTGGCAGTTGTGGATAGCTCTCGTTATAAAATTAACACTGTTGAATAAGAAATATAAAAAATTAAAATTAAAAAGTAGTCTTAAATAGGATTGTCTAATATGATATATAAGATTACAATTAAAGTCCGGTTAATGTTCAAATAAAATAAAAACCGCGGTCATTATATTGCCCTACTAAGATAGAATAATGATGAAGTTGATGATTGTGATGATGACAATGATGATAATTATCATCATTATTATCATCTAGTGTAATTCTTCCATCTTCAAATCTTCATCATCATCTTCATCATCTTTTTCGTTATTTTCAAACAAACATAATTTTTTATTTGAGGGGTTACTGGCTCCTTGATCGGGGCCCCGCTTACGATGAGTTGCCTTCCCTGACACAGGGGTCAATTCAACCAAGCCTGGGTCGCCCCCCTGAAAAAAAAATCAAAATTTCAACTTACTTAAATTGCAAAATTAGTTTGCGAGTGTTTACTAAAGGTTGCAGCAAGTTATATTACTTGTTATTATTACTTGCTGCACTCTTTAGTATCACTTGCAAAAGTTACCACAAAAAATTCCCACAGTAACTCAGACTTTAAATTAACTTGCTGCACCCTTTAATATATTCATTGCAATATCTAGTTTTTACATTCAATTTTTACAAAAAATTAAAGGGTCCTTCCCCCCTCATGAATAAAAATAATAGAATTACCTTGGGTTCCATGAAGCCATTATTTTTGCAGTAAGTTTCAAAACATTTCCTAGCCGCTTGGAGACTGTCTGGGTTCTTGCAATAAACACGAATATACTGCTCTGAGAAAATACCAGGCAACATGTGTGACACCTGGGGAATGAATATAATAAATTAAAATTAAATAAGCTTATGCCACCTGGTGGTCGAAATATAATAAATTTAACTCGTGAATCTGGTGAAAAAAATAAATAATATTGAATAAAGTGTATGACACCTGGGGAGTAAAATTTAACTAAATTAAATAAACGTGTGACATCTGGTGAATGAAATTAAATAATAAATAACATGTGTGACATCTGGGGAATGAAATTAAATAATAAATAACATGTGTGACATCTGGTGAATGAAATTAAATAATAAATAACATGTGTGACATCTGGGGAATGAAATTAAATATTAAAATGTGTGACATCTGGGGAATAAAATTAAAAAATTCAGTTTATCAACATTTTAAGTCTGTGTAATCATCTGTATTTAACATTATCAGTTCTTTAAAAATAAATAACAAATATAAAAAACGAAGCAGCTAACTATAATTCTGGATTTTAATGACAAATCACTTAACTGTGCCCCCCATCACTTCCCCCCCCCCCAGTAAAACAGTTTTAAAAATGCAATTCCTACTTCTTCCCTCCTCAGTTGAAAAGCTTCTGTAGGACTTAACTTGGAGTAAAAGCGAACTTTATTTATCGGATTCTCTGCCCCCTTACCATAGTCATAGCTACAAATCTAGACAGACAGCATACAAACAGTCAGACAAACATACAGACAGATAGACAGACAGAGAGACGGACAGATAGACAGACTGAAAGTAAAGATATTATAACATAAAATTGTATTGTTCAGAATTTTTATTAAAAATTCCAAAACGGAGGCCAAAAACTTTTACAATAATAATAAATTTTTATCCGTCGACTTTTTTCGATGATGACAATAGAAATTAGACATTGATGATGATGATGATGAAGATGATGATAATAAATGAAGATGATGAAGACGATGATGCAACACCTGTACAATGATATCATTTCGAACGAAAGGACACTTCTCTGGTTTATCCGTTTGTGATGCACTGTACGTCACATCAGCCCAACAATTGGATATCTCAACACCAATCCTATCCTCATCCTGTACAAAAAATTACAACAAAAAGTAAAAAATTACATTTTTTGACAATTAATAGATGGGGTGTGGGATAGGGGGTCAAACTAACACCCCCCAGGGGGCGACGTGGGGGCAGGTGGTGAAGGAGTGCCAACAATATCTTACATTTATACAAATAAAAATACCTTTCTGGTTAGTCTGTTTTGCGGCTTTCCGTCTTCCTTCTCCCTAGAGTGCGACTGTCCGATGCACTTGTAGAGTTTGCGCCGCTCAACTCTATCAAGTAGATCACGCGCACTTTTCATTTTCGGGTTGGTTGAATAACGAATAGTGTGAAAGACGTTATCATTCACTTGAGTGTAGGCCTCCATGTGATCAATCGTCTCTGATAGCCTTATCATTTCACTAACACAAATGATGATAATGATAATTATGATGATGATGATGATGATGATGATGATGATGACATCATTATTACTCTAAAAGATCTAATGTCATCATTTCATCATCACAACTTTTATTATCATTATGTAATGATAATAATAATAGCACAAACACATCATAATCATCATTGTTTAAAATAATCATCATGATATCATCATGATCATCATATAATATATCTCAGACATGTGTAATCAAGTGCACTATTCATTTGAGTGATACAGTATAGTATCTTTATATCATAAATCCTTCATGTATATCGTGTAGATCTACTACTAGAAGATCAGGAGCATTAGTCACTTATATCATCAAATAGAGAGAAACAATCTGATTGGCTGACCCAGTTTTTGTAGGAAACGTCAGATATTCATCCGCCAATATAAACGCTTCTGTAATCCTGAACACAAATAAGAAATATCAATAGACCTCATATACCCCCCTACTCCCCTACCTCTCATCCCTACCCCACTCTTGCACACGCTTGCCCCCCCCTCTCTCCCCCCCGTCATTCCCAAATAAAATTTATTTACTGCTCTGCTGCGTCAAAACTGAAGCATTCACTCATCACTTGATAGTTAACGCACAGAGTTCTTTAACATTTCATTAAATACTTAACTTTTTGTGCTGATGTGACATTAAGAAACGAACGTCAATATGATAAACGCATTGAGTGAGATCATGACATCAAAGCTGATGATGATGATGATAATGATGATGACACAGAGGATTAAAATGATGATGATAAAGATGTTGATAACGATGATGATGATGATGATAATGATGATGATGCTGCTCACATATACTCAATGATGACGCAGTTTTTATGTTGATAAGCTCTTCTATGCAGGACATTGCGCGTATAAAACATATCATATACATTACCCACTTCCTGTTAACATACAACCTTCTAGCCAGGTATCGATGTTAACAAGCATCGCCCCCTTAATTAATATTTATTTCTTCTACTAATTAATTACATCTCATTATTGAGCTTTAATCATAATTCTTTAAATGCATAATTAACTAAATTTGAAAATACGAATTAATTACAATCAAATATAACAAAATTTGAAAATACCAATTAATCCAATCAAATTTCATTTTTATCTAACATAAAAAATCTAAAGTAAATTAAAAATTCTATGTGGGGGGGGGTGTGTACCTTATCCCTACTACATATTTGTTTCTCCCCGTCCACATCTATAACCCGCGCAAACTTTATGAACCTTTTATGATCAAAGTTGTTACGCATGCCCAGATGATGACAGTCTCTCGAGAAATAATCCCACTTGTCTACATCTATGCTATTACGACTGTTTGCTACGACCTGTGCAGTTTAGATTAAATCATCGATCAAAGGCACAGCAGCACACAAAGGATGATGAGATTTAATTTGAAGGAGTAAATTTAGATTATAGTTCAGAGAGTAAAGGCACATCAGCATGGAAAAGATGTTTAAAAGCAAATTTATCTGTCAGGTCTGACCGAACCTCCCAACAGACTAACTGACAGGCAAACTGACAGATAAACTGACCAACAGACAGACAGACCAACAAACTAACCGACCGACTGACCATATATCCGAAAAACCGAAAGACTAAATAATCAACCATTTGACCAATCAACCAATGTACCATCCATCTGATCAACAGATTGATCATTCAACCATCTGACCATACACCCTAGACTGACCGCTGCATTATTAACCCGAATAATTAATAAAATTAAAAACGACCAACCTCATATAGAAAAGACTTATCACTAGTCCTTCCCTCGTATTTCCATTTCTACAAAATACACCACAGCGAGTCATACAACCAAACTACAAAATACCTACTAGTAAAGACAAGCCTTAACAATATCTCCTTTACATTAATCTTTATTTTATGACATAT
>JAQIXG010002156.1:0-18635 GCA_034700105.1 Oconnorella tubifera | reverse complement strand
CCTCTCTTTTGACCATAGTTTCGTCTACTTGTGAAAAGTTACCATCCAACATGAATTTTTTCCTTTTTAGGACATTAATTATTATAAGCGAGGTTTTTTAAAAGTTTTTTTAATATATTTTATTTTTATATATATGTTAACCCAGGAAAAAATAACCTTGGTAAAACCCTAGTAATACCACGACAAGCAAAGAATTTCCATGGTAAGCATAGTTTTACTATGGTATTTTTCAAATGACCCATGATTACTACGACGACCACAGTATTACCCTGGTACGTTGCATTTACAGTGGCATTTACTGATTCATTGGCCTTGCAGCTTTACTCCTTGATATTAATCAATCTGTGACCTCTTAATAAATGGTCTAAGCTCTTAGACTAGGCGGGAATGTTTTAGTGCTATCTTTATATGTACAAACCAAAGCATCTTGGAACATCGCAGTACTCCTTCCTAATCGCTTCATCCATTGTATAGCACCACGGAGCTGCATCAAAACTAGAGTCAATAGAAGGATTGCGACAGAAATTTCTGATATCATCAATTGTTTTCGACTCATTAAATCTGAAATCAGGAAAGTCTTCCACATCATCGTAGACATGTTGATGGGGGTACTGATCTTTCCAAGGTTGACAAGATTTTCCAGACAGAGTGGTGTTGACTGTTCCTATATAAGCTTCACCAGCCGCGGTACAGGAGCACTCCAGCTGAGGTTCATCTACAGATTTATAATTTAAAGATAACATGTTTGAGTTTTGTTTTACAGTAACAAACAAAATGTTTTTTACCAATAACAATCAGTGTGAACACTAAAAATTATTGATGTATCAAGAACATTTTATTATAAATGGCTAAAATTTGCCTAATCTTAATTGCTTGTTGTCGATGAGAAATTGTTTATTGCCCTTAATCTTCAAACATCTGGAAACAAAATTATTTTAAGATAAATGAGAAATACAAGTAAGTAAAATGAACATGCCTGTTGGTGCAGTTGGTGTGGAAACGATCACCCACAAAGAGTTCGTATTAATACCGCCCTGTTGCCAGAAACTTTTAAACATACACCAATTATATAAAGTAAAGTCGCACATAGTATCCTCGAAGACAATGCTACTATCTGTAAATTGACAATATTCTTACTAAGCAGTTGCTTAACGTTACATAGCAACAAAGCGTAATTTTCACCATAAAGAAAATAGTATGTTTAATGAATTATTTTACAATGGGATTTTGACAGTAGCTCATTACTGGTAAAAATGTTGCAGTCTCAAATAGAATTTTAGAATTCTGTCGCAATAGGGATTATTAATTTTAAACATAGGGTTTTATCAATATATTATCTGCTTTTTATTTATAATATATTTTATGCAATGAAAATCCGTGAACAATGTTATACAGTTTTCAGTGTTTAGAGTAATTTCTAAGCGACATTGTAGGACTGTTTTAAAAAAATAACTGTCCAAATTAGGTGCAAAGATGACGCCCAATATGAACACTATCAGAATATTGAAACGCTCTAAATTAAAGTCGCTGCAGGCCAGCATACTAGTTTCCGAGCAGTTTCCGCTAGCAACGTTGAAGTTATGGACAAGAGAGAAGACGGAGAGCTGTAGTTCAAACTGAAGAAACTTTTCAGGATGGGCAGGATCAGCTTCCATCTCAATCACAAAATCAGCGCTGATGCTTAGGAGTCTATCAAGAGGACTTAAAGTTGAGTTGCCTTGGTATAAGAATATCTGAACACAAGGTATGTTTCAGCATCAGATAAACTATTGGAAATCAGTATTAAGAAGACAATACACAATAAGTGTAAATAGGGAATATTATAATGATTACATATGTACATTTCTGAAGCTATAGTAACCGCAACAGATATTTCATTTTCTTACACCACGGAATAGACCCATTTTTAATCACAGTATTGCGGATATTACGTTTATATCTCTCTACATGTAGATGAAATAACTTCTAAAATTATGGCAATCAAAAAGTTTAGGTTAACTTATTGAACAATATTCATATATAAAGAAGCCTTATATGTTAATAATATGGTGCATTTATTAAAAGTAATTTACTGGCGTATTATCACATTGAGTTTAGCTAATTGAACCATAATCTGAATAACATTGCAATCTTAGTTTATAATCAATTTTGAAGTGAAAAGCAACTTTCCACAACTGTACAATGTGGAAGAAGTAGACAGAATGTAACTGTTACAAAACATGCTCATGCAAGTGGCAAAGATAAAAATTTATATTTAAACAATTATGGTTAACTACCAGGTCGTTTGTGGGATGGGCTGAAACATCCGTGCTCAAGCTTTCATACCAGACAAGAAGACGAATGAAAGATGGTGCTTGAATATCAATGCTGACACAATACGTAGCCTCCTTAAAAGTTTCAATATTGGAGAAATATCTACCCACGCTAGTGAAAGGTCCTCGATTATCCCAATCTTGACTTAATTGTAAAGGATAACCTAGAAAATGAAATAATTACTGTCATCACTAAAGGTATATTTTCATATAGAGTCCAGCAATTATTATTATTATTATACTAGTAATCATCAATAAAATTATAATAATAATAGCATTGCAATTTAGTTTAGACTTATATTTCTCAGGTTTAGATGACTTTACAAAGTTTTTTCTAAATTAATTTGGATTTGAAAAATTAATGAAAAATACACATTGATAAACATTGATAAAAACAATTTCCTAATTAATATAATTAAGTCAATCAGAACCATTATACACTGCTCAGCAAACATTGTTAATATTACATACATATAAGGTTAATATTATATATATATAATAACAAATAATTCTGTCTCAAATGAGAGAGAGACACACACGCACGCACACATGCACACAAACACAAACACACACACACACACACGCATACACAGAATCATGCCAAATATTATATATACAGTGTATAGATTACCTATCAGAGAAGACATATTTATGTCCTGATGTTTGTAAATAATGCGAGATATGGTGTATGCAGAATCTCTATCAATTGACAGTTGTATCAAACCACTCTCGCTGGACACATTTTGAATGACAATGGAACTGGATTGTAAATTATTTGATGTATTGGTAAATGTATTTGAATCAAGGAAAACACTAGTAGAAATCATTACACCGTTTCTGGATGTCCAGAGCTATTAAATTAATCAATATAAATCAAAATGTCAGATGAAAGATTCAACACATACAGTGTATCTATAGGGCAAATTTGTGTGACCCGTCAAAACGGCCTCGACAAATGGACAAATGGAATTAGATTGATTTGATGGGGCCATTTTGTATTTGCGGCCGCTTTGTAGGGGTACCTATTTTGTGTAATATAATTGCAGTGTTATGTTATGAAGATATTTCTTCAGAATATCAGATTTTTAATTAATAATAAGTTAACTAATTGTACTTACAATTAGTTTTCTAGTGCTGCAATGTAAACAAGCTTCAACTATAATAGTTAAATCCACGACGAGAGGTTGCATTCCATGTAAATAAATCTCTGTATTACGAAGTGTAGACAGGGAACTCAGTTCTCCTTGAAAATCTTTGCGGATGTAAACGTCGCATTCTAACAAAACAT
Organism: Oconnorella tubifera; assembly: GCA_034700105.1. Classification (NCBI taxonomy): domain Eukaryota; kingdom Metazoa; phylum Annelida; class Clitellata; order Enchytraeida; family Enchytraeidae; genus Oconnorella; species Oconnorella tubifera. The sequence goes on along the minus strand of JAQIXG010002156.1, from coordinate 15,035 downwards.
TACACAACTAGACTGATATCACTAGACCCCGTTTGTTTATTATTATTAATATTATTGATAAGTCTATTATTATTATTAATATCATTACTATTGTTCTATATAAGGTCTAGTTTAATAATCATAATATCTGTAAAAATATTAAATGATTATAAGTAATTAAGAAGCAATTGATGAAAATCGAAAGTTAATTAATATGAAATATTGTTCAAATGGAATATAGTGTAGAACACAATTTCAAACTTCCAGCAATAGTAACAAAAATAATTTCCTACCATCTGCAGTGAAAGATACAGGAAGGTCAGAGAGATGTTTCCAACTAAGACGAGTGTCATCAGAGAAAGTTCTGTCAATACACAAACCCTCACCTCCACATTCTTCATAAAAATCTGAATATAATCATTAATTTTAAAAACAATATTAACCCTTTTGAAAATGAGAATCGGCACAGTTTAGAACATAAAATCACAAAAACAATGCCAAGTTTTTAAATGACCCTATCTGAAAAGTTACTCACTCAGATTTGGAATAGTTGATGTAAGTTCGCAGGGTTTTTGAGTGAACTTGATGGGACCCAGACCAATAACTGTTCCCCATGCTAAATATGGCACAAACATAATATGGTATTCTCCAACTGGTATGCACAGATTAACTGATGTCAAGTGGCCGTCGTCACTCCCATGGAAGCTAGTCAGTTTGAATCGGGGCAGACTCAGCCACGACGTCAGATAAACGTCAAGGTGGGAGAAGCCAGAAAATGGAGGAAAGGCAATGTGTGAAGTCATAATTGAATTTCTAGTCATTTTAAGTTTTTTAGTTGTGAGTGTGCGAGATTGAAACATATCCTCCTTGAGTGAAGTATTGACAAACATCAGTTGATTGAAATCTATCATATTCATATACACCAGATTTGACATTTGTAATTTATTATTTAATTTAAATATGCCTATAGCTTTTCTTAATAAAAAATTAACATTCAAATGAATAAGAAAGTAGCACAAAGGTGTATAATTTTCTTCATGGAAGCAAACCAATTTTAGAGATAAAACAGAATAACAACAAGAAGGTATTTTTATTAAATACTATATATTCTGTTCATGTATTTTAAAATATTGTTTTATAAAACATACATAAAAAAGTATTTTGTACTATTAAAGTCTTAAGACTAGTGTTTTAAATCCTACTATTTTACATACTTTACAGCACTGCATATAAACCTAAACATAAACAAATAATTACGATACCATATCCATTCTTTTCATATCGACTGTAATTCCAGTCAGGAGGTTGATAACCACATGATCCTCTCTCAAAAGTACAGCAAGAAATATCCGTAAATAGTGAATCTGAAAGAATGCAAGTAAAAAAAAAGAAAATTGATAAATAAGTCAACATATGTCTAAACGATATTTATGAGCTTAGACACCTAAGTAGATTATGAAATATTTGGAATTTTTACCTAACTTAGATTATTATCTTATGTAAAGAAAAGAGAAAATTTCTAGTTAAGCTGTCTCTGTTGAATTTGAAATATTGAAATTGTAAACTGCCAGAGGCATTAGCTATTGTTAGCAACAATGATGGGGGATTATGATGATGATGATAATAATAATAATAATAATAATAATAATAATAATAATAATAATAAGGACGACAATAATATACACAACCTGCAGTATACTGCCATAAAAGTAAACTTTTTATACCTTCATAATTATGTACATAGTCAGGATAGTACACATTGTCGGGGAGTTCACGAGTAGTATAAGAAGTTGCAGGTTTGTCACATGAGTCCAGCAATGGAGAGTTGGTTATGACTGAAAGAAACACAAATAATCTTAAAACACTGCAGACATTCCATTAGAAAGACTAAGTAGAATTTCATACAAAAAACGGAAGCTAATTAGAATTGTCTATGATGCAGTATTTTTAGAGATAACCAGTCCTTATATTTGCCTTGGAGTTTGGTATACAAGTCTTGGTCTTGAAAAATCCTGGCTACACTACTCTCTGTCAAAGATTTTTGATAGACATATGGATGTAATTATTGTGATAAAAAACCAGTATACATTAAACAGTTTATTTAAACGAAGAAAATCCATCTTTGTTTGTTAAATTTAAACAGAAGAAGCAGTAAGTGAATTATATGGCAATCTAGGCCTATAATATTAAGACGACTGTACCGTTTGATGAAGCGATTAAGCAAGGTGTTGTCGACACAGATTTTACTAGCGCTGTATAATAATCCTTATCTGCTGGAAAATATTTTGTAACATCTATTATCACTGTTAGATTCTCACCGATCACTAGCAGCAGACTGATGCAATTTGGTGTATACAACGTCGACGTGCTTCAATAACAAACGAAATTTAACTGATAACTAATATCAAATTCGTATATAAAATTAATATTGGAACTCGATGCCATCAAACATAAAATGAACTGACTCTCAATACATAATGAGCATTATTAATTTATTATAATTATTAATGTATACATAAAATAATTAGGACTACATAAGGGCTTATTATATCAATAAAGAATCTGCCACAAAAAATTAAAAAGGAATAAAATAACCATCATGTATTTTATTTAATACAGTTCAAGAAATATTTAGTTTATACACTAAAGAGCTAATTAAAGGCTGAGTATTATACAGACTCTTCGAGAGACACTCCATCGTGACTCTGCAGCTGACTCTGTATGTTGAGCACTATGGATGATTTTTCGTATGAAATGTAAAGTCTCTTAAATCTTTTGTCAAGGCTTTCAGTGTGATTGAAATAAGGAGAAACCAAGCGGGCTCTAACGTTTGACACCGAATCATCGAAGTCAGATCTTAAATATCCATCTAAAAGAGAAATGAAAATAATCAATTAAGAACGATTTTGAGAAAAATCATTCTTAATTGATATTAATTGAGAAAAGACATTATCAGCTTATTACAGCATTCAAACACGTACCTTGATCGCCAAACCAAGTATTTCCAATATTGGATTGATCCACAAAGTCACAGTAATCTGGAGAAACGAATCGCCAACAATCCAAAGGGTACTTGTAATCTTGCTCTTACAATACAAAGCAAAATATGGCTACATCACACATGTATACAAAATTTCTATGAATAGTATATAATATATTGTAAACTGGTTTTATTGTAGCCTACTATCAATGTGGTGTAATATTACCTTATAGGAACATTGAGAAAAATACAAAGTTTTTATAACAAAAATAGTTGAAAATTAATGATCTTAGATCAGCACAAAAAGATCTTTTTAGTGGTGTGTTGTAAACTAGATGTGCCCAAAAACAGGTGTGATAATTAAGAATGAGAGGTTTTAAAGAATATTTGAATTCTACAGACCTCTAAATTAACTTCCTTTTGAGAATGATTGACTATCATGGTAATGATGCAAAATAAATAGCTACAAGTGATTTATTGTTACTACATAGAAATAAAAAGAAAGATATACAAATGCTACTAACATACATCAGACCTTCTAATGCTGCAGAAATTGTACGACGTGAAGGACACTCGCTGTTTAAAATTGCTATGTCTTTTAATGCTATCATAAGACCAGTCATATCAGTAGTCATTTCAAACATTAAAGCATATCTGTAGTCATCAGAGTACTGCCGATAATTATTATAATCAAAAAACATTCGATTCCAAATCATTGTGCCACCAAAATTATGATGAAGAGTTATTTTGTTGTAAATTCCAAAAATGTATTGAGCGGAAAAAACGTAAAAAGAAGATGCAGCGTAGAAGCTAAAAGTAACACATCCTGTCTCTTGGAATATGGTTGTCGGCGTTGTCATTGTTATCGTGTGTCTGATATTTAGATAATTAAAAGGATTGTTTGCGATATTCTTTAGCGCCATTACTAGTGTTAGCTCTGCATATAAAGTACAGAATTACTATAAAAATTAATAATAATTAACTTATTGTTAGCATTATTATTATTTTATACAATTCTATCCCTTAAAAGTATCAATGTTCATATTTTAATTTAATCAGAATGAATTAATTTCTAATTATTTAAGTTTTCATTTACATGTATATAATAGTTGTTTTCTAATTAAAATCACTTTATTTAGAATAAATTAAGTTGTAGTAGACACAAAAAGGACTTGATTTAAACATTTTATGATTGATACTTTTACATCATATTAAAATATACAATCATTTTTATGTAAATTGAACAAATAATTAATTTAGGTATCAGTAATGATTACACTAATAAGAGCTCTAGGGGTAATATGAGTTCTACATTATATATTTTTTGAAAGCAAACAATATACGACGAGGTAATAAAACGTGTGAAAACATACAAATAATGTCAGCTACTGTTTAGTCAAATGAAAATTTACCCAGAGGCGTAGGCAAAGGAGGATTGTGGGGGTTCGAGGATAACACCTCTCTTAGTTAAATTCTGGCTACGCCACTGGGGACATGCACAACATATATGTTAATTTTAAAGATTTTTTGTATGCTTATGCATATATTCTAAAATGTGAATAATTATTTCCAAGAGTAAAACACTTCAAACGACAATCGATTTTTTGCGCTATTTGAAAATTATTAACAAATATTTAACCTTCATTTGGGGGGTATTTGACGAAGTATTTAATCTTGAACTTTGAATTTATCTCGGTGATGTAAGTAATGTACTTAAGCATAATCTGACGTCCTCTCAGTAGGAGCTTAGGAAGAAGATCTGAGCCACAGAAAGTGCCCACGAGGTCCGTTATCCTTGATTCAGCCGAGTCTAAATAGATCTATGTTCAAATACTAAATTAATGTCTGTTCAAATGATTATTCTGCTAATTGTTCGGCATTTTGCATTAATCATACTTCGATTTTGAACTAACAACATGCAGTGTCAGGAAATGTCTACAAAATGTCTAAATGTTCATGACATATCATATTGTAAGCTCAAAAATTAAAATGCGAGAGTGCATTCCGTATACATTTACTTTTGAAGTGATAATGAGCGAAATGGGAATATTATTGTACATATAATATTAGTTATATATTATTCACAATTATTCTGGTTTGTAATTAAGTAAATTTAAATCTAATCTTAAATTCAATATAATAGTATTAGATCTACAGATTAAAGAAAGGCTATCACTAAATAAATATAATGTCAACTTTATAACACATAACTAAATCTGTTTCTTATTTGGATAATTCATTTTTCCTGCAAATTATATTTTATAATTATTTTTATTTGAGTAATATTTTGCATTTCCCATTAAATTTAGCAAAGATCGATCATCTTTCTACACTAACGGCTTGAACTTCTTCACTTTTGCTTTTTATTCAGGATTTCAATTTGAATCTAATGGAAAATACATTTATAACTTTACCTCCATTTTATCACAAAGGCATTCAGTACAATTCTGGTTTAGACTGAATTCTTCAAAGGTCAGCGATACTCCACTGTTTAGAGGGGCTTCTATGATGTATGTACAGTTTTTATAGCTATTTCCAAAGTTATTCTCTGCAGAAAAACTGTTTGCCTTTGGATAAGTTATGTATCCTTGCTGGTCGCTCATAATAGACAGACAGGAGAGATTATCTAAGAAAACAGAAATCGTTACATTAAATCTACTTTATATTTAAATTGATATAAATTATGCAAACTCAAACAATTTAAATAAAATTCTGTTGTAAGTCACGGGACTGAGAATAAAATAGATCCTTGAAGAAGAAATTTTGTCACAATCGAAGTATTTTAATTTTATCTGATTTCTTAAGTTATATCCTGTCAATAACTTTTAAATAATCACAACCCTATGGCACCAATTAACATAAATTATTTAAATATGTTTTTAATTTATCTACAACTGGTATATGCAATATTAAAAATAAGACTGTAATGTTATAATAAACTTCTAGTTACCAATTTAATTCACTTCATTATCACATTGATAATGAAAATTGTTATTCTTAATATACGCTATGATCCTGCATTAGATACTTTGTCATAAAATAAAAAAAGAACGCAGCAAACTGATGCTATTACAAACTACCTCTAGTAGAGGCAAATACTCACCATTCGTCTCAATGTTGGGTGCATTATGAGCAAAAGTAAGAAGTAATGCAGCCGTAGTGCTATTAATAGAGTAACCGCAAAGATTGCTTCGAAAACTGCAGTTTAGGGTTTCCACATCTATTAATTAAATTTATGGATAGCAATCGGATTATTACACATTCGAGAATTCTAAAAAGATATAGCGTAATTTATGAATAATAAAAATAAATATCACAATCAGGACCTAAATACCGTTCACATATGAGAGCACAGTAACGTAGTTTCTATGCCGTATCTTGATATCTATAAATTTAGAACACAGTAACAGAACATTGCAAAATACTAACTTTGCACAGGCAAATACAATCTTTACACGTTTTTAATAACATGAACTCCTATTATCGAACCTGTGTAAAATCATGTCTTATATAATATTAATAAAGAATTATAAGATACATTTAGACACTTTTTTAAATAATAGTCCAACTTCAATTGCCATTTTCAAAACATCAAGAATGTAGCATTGATTAATTATTTATTTTATAAAAATAATATGAACAAACCGCCATCAGTTCCACTTATGAATTTATCATCATTCCACACTTCACATGGTTCTTCCATTGTCTCAATGTTATCGATAGCAATATGCGTAACATATGGCAGACCATGAGTGGTCTCGAAGACCACAGAAAAATTACCATAGGGTATGCACACGCTGGCGCTATCCCATAGTCCATTGGCTGAGGCAGACACTAGAGTGCGCGAGACCATGACATAGAAAGAGGTATAGAGGAGGATATGTAAGGATACAAGAGGGTCATCGAGAGAGACAGGTGAGAGGATATAGCGGAAGGAGAGCCTGGTCGTGTTAGAGAAGGTAGTAAGAGGAAATCTAAGCTGAGCTCTGTCTCCTAACTGACCAGTGGCTGAATCAACCATCATATAGAAACCTGAAAATATCAAAGCGTTTATTATTGGAGTCAATACAATAATGAATAAACAGCAATTATTTTTGATTATGAGGGAATACACTGACTCTCAAGAAGAATACCGGAAAAAATAATATGATGTCATAAAATAAACTGGTTAGTAAAACTTACCATTGGTTGAGTTCTGTCCATCTATTTCAGGTTGTCCTTTAATTGATCCGCTACCTCCTTTGCCACTAGTTCTGATCCAGGCCATAGCGCCTAGTTGAGTTGTGTTGTAGCCACATGTGAACGACTTCTCAAAGTCACACGCTGGGTTTGATGTGTGACCTGCAGTCACAAGACTATGAAGAGAAAAGGTTTTCTAAGTGATATTTTCATTTAAATCATTTCGTCAGTAAACTTATGACTAAATTGAGCGCTTATAAATTAGTCAAATCATGCTGCTATAAGAAAACCACTAACTACACTAACTACTGGCATAATCATATGCAGTTTACTGGTCACATTTTCGATTCCGTTAAGTCTTTAAAAACTCTTGGAAATTCAAGAAAATGTAAAAACTGAGATTACCACATTGTTCAGCTGATTCATCATCTCCATCAGGACACTCGATAACTCCATTACATCGATAGAAAGATGGAATACAAAGTCCACTAAGACATACGTAGGCGCCTGATCTACGACAAGCTTTAAGACAAACAAAGAAAAACATACACATAATACGCTGAACAATAAAAAGTCTGTTTAAGTTGTTAAAGTTTTGATTGATCCATAATCTGAACGCATAAGTTTGTGGTCATTCGATATAGAATATCGAATAACCACAGCTACTATATCGTATCTGTTGTTATAATTCTTAATTAAATATGCATCAAGATCTGGACTCCTGTAACAGTTGTCAAATTAGGAAATTATTTATCCGCATTTCGCTGCAATAAAAACATAAAAAAACATTGTAAGAGGCTGATCTTTTGCATGCCGCACTCGGTACTGTATTAAAACTGGACCTGTCACTACTGAGCCTGGTGCTGAACCACTTTGCAAGAACTTTAAATAATTGAAAAAAATTTATGTACAATATAGCAACAAGATTTTATAATTCGTTTCTTACCGCAATAGTTGATGTCACACAGCAGACTATGAGTTGTATTTGAAACGTAGTCGTACATGATACAAAATGGTCCCGAACGAGGTTTACCACCCAAGATATTAAAACAGTTATCATAAGCCAATGTTTTATCATTAAAGGGAAGCAATGGAATGTAAGATGCACCGTATGTTTTCCATTCAGCACAGCCCGGCTCCAAGCTCCCCATCGGATTCCTTACTTTGCCACTTCCACCAGTAAAGCCATTACCAGCTGCATTCTTCATACACCCAGTTTCGTTATCTAAAAAAGCAATGTAAAAGTTTCTTATTTCAAGATCATTTTTAAAATGTTCTTCGTGTGGTTAATGACAAAAAAAACCGTTACTCGAAAAAAATTCAAATTTTGATTTCGATTCAAGACAGAGTCAAACTGATAATAAGTTTCCTATTTGTTTTAACCTTTACAGTAGAAGGATTGTACAAAACCATCCGATATGTGCATCTAAAACTATTACAATTTATTAAAAGAGTGATTACAATAGTAAATCATTTTATATAGGCCTACACAACTCCTACTGTAACAGTTTAACATTAATAATGATAGCACCAGACGCATTGAAAATGTCAATCATGATTATGATGCTGGAGCAACAATATTATAGATTTTAATTCACCAATCAAATGGTAGACAATCATAGTAAACAGAAAATCAAAATCAAAGTACAATAAATAAATGACAAAATTAAATTAATGTCCTGCACAAATATATAGTAGTCATTGTATATGACAAAAAACACAAAATTAATTGAGACGCTTTCTTACCAAAGAAATTACATTTCTTTACAATGACATCATCAATGAACAACCCACTTGCTCCTCTGAAACTTCGCCTACCCTCCACTATTATCCTGTGGACTCCATTAGGCAATGCTACTTGTGTTCTATTCCAGCCTTCTAGAACATTAAGACTAATAGCACCAATCAGAGATTCTATATCATCTTCGGATACTACATAAACGTTAATAGTGGGCGGGTCTATGCTGCTAATGATCCAATAGAAAAGCTCCAGACATGCGTTGGTTGTGTTGAAGAAAGGTGACAGAACGCGCGCAGAGATTGATTGAAGTGAGGCACTGGTGGGCATAGCAAGAAGCCTACCTGATCCTGTTATAGATATTACTTGTACACTAAGTTAATATTTAACATCTATTATAAAAATAACTAAATTATGGAAACAACAAAATAGAAGAGCTGCAAATTCGTGAGTAACTCCGGTATTTCGCTCATTTTTACCCATGCCTTACCCAGATTGAGTGTGTTATCCACTTCTATCGCAGCAGTCATTGCATCCATCAACTGCCAATGTTCTGTTCCCTCTGTCAACTCAGGAAGATTCATTAATGGACAATCATCGTCCTCAAAATCGCAGAAGAAATCGACTTGTTCTGTAAACAATTATTTTCAAAAAATATTCACAAGAATCGAATCTGAATCTAACATATTCAGTAAAACTAAAAAATTAACAAAGTATATATTATTGTTAACAGTATTAGCAACTAATATACCGATACAGTCATTTTCCCCGCTGCACGTTATTGCCAGTCGCTGTTTTAAAAACGATGTTGACCATGTATCACCCGTCACAAGTCATTCACCAGAGCTAGTCCCATGCTGCCCGAAGTTCCCAATGTCTCAATGGAAATTGGGGCAAACTCATGTGAAGAAGAAAGGGAAAAGTATTTTAACATTTTTTTGGATTCCGATAAGGCCGCTACTGTCCCATCTGCAATGGCCGATCTCTGCACATAAGAAGGTGCCAATGTACTTGGGCAGGTTGCGTTCCATAAAATACATCTGCCTCTAGATCAGGTATTCTGAAATGCACTTACGAGAGTGTGGGTTATCATCGGAACTCTGAAATGCACACAAGAGAGTGTCTTTGAGGACATTGTGCATTAAATAACGACCCGCGCTGCGCTTACAAGCCAGACCATGATGACCAAACTTGTCAACTGTAACACCACAGTAACACCCATTCTCCAACATAAATAGTGCTCCAGGTCGCAGATTCACTGCAACCTGCAACGCGTTATCATCTAGGTTTAGACCTAGAGAGACACTTGGTATACCGCACTGAGCCAAACACCAGATCTAGGAGCGCGAAATGCTTCAAGCCATGCCAAAATCCTATCATCTGAATCTTCTCCATTCAACAACCTTCCAGCTGGTACTCTGCGAATTTCATTATCAAATATCCGCTGCTTCATCAACATACACAAATTTTTGAACAGGTTTAACTTCTTGTTTCTAATATTTTAAAAAATGATACAAAAAACTCAGCAAGATTTTCACATAAAATTATATCTCAAACCTGTCTTTTAAATCTGTTATGTAGTTCAAGTAACACTCACGAATCTGTCGCACTCTTCTGAAGAACTCTACTTTTTCTGCCAAAGAACAATCTGTGTTCACATTTATCCATTCCCCCGTGTATGACGTCATAGTGCACGCTTTCTCTTGACGATTAAATAAGAAGCCGCTGCATTGTAGGCCGTAAATGGTGGAACAAAGATGACGGCAGATTTGACGAGTGACTTGAACAAGATGGATGTCTGATGGAGAGTATTGTGGAGGAATGATGCAAATGGAAGAGTAAAGAATGTAAGTATCTGTCTCATCTGTATTAACACAAATGCACATTATGAAAAAATGTTATATAATATATATTTATATTATTTGAAGGATTGTAATTTTGTATTTGTACACATGATAATCTGCAAGCACTGGCTGAAACATCTGGCATATTATATTAAAAAATTAACAAATCGTCCAAATTATTCATCGCCTTGAGAAATTGAAATGCAGCGTTTAAGGAAAAAGATTGATGAAGTTCATGCTTGACTAAAAAAGAATCATTATTAAGGTATCCATAAGCAGTGGCGGACTGGCTACTAAAAGCCCACTGAGGACAAAAAAATGTACAGTCTTAATTTTAAGTTTTAACGGTGAGGACCTTTTTTTTAGTCATTACTCAATTTTTTGGGCAAAATTGTAAATACTTCTAATTTTTCTTTCGTTTTCATTTCAGTTTTTTACCTGCGGGGCGCCCATGGGGCCCACAGGGGGGGCCCATGGACCCAAAGGGCGGGGTGGGCCCACTGAGGAATCCCTCAGTCCCTCACCAGGTCAGTCCGCCCCTGTTCATAAGAGTGTTTCATCATTAAGATCAACTTTGTAATTTAATAATACAATGAAATAGTATAGACTAAAACACACCGCATGCTGTCATATGTGCAAGATTTATTATCCTACGCTTATTTGCGTGTAATGATTGCACGCATCTAAGCGTACAATAATTAATTGTAATCATTACAGTTAGATTACTTTAACCGAACAGCAAGATGGGCGTTTGCGATTATTTTATTGTATCAATAATACAAAACAATTGTCTTGTAACTGAAATAGAAGCCATTTTGATTATGTGCGAATATAGTAAAACTTCTACTCTTAAAGCTCAAGTGGCAATTTAAGTTTAGAGCAAAATTACAAGTTTTATGACTTAATTATTAAAACATTAATTTCCAAAAATGTATGTAAATGTATTACATGAGACGAAAGGTGAATGAAATCGCTTCATTCAGTTATCGCGTGAAAGGTGGACGAGTTTATCAATTATAGAATGTAATGCGATAAATGACTGCCTGCAGATAAAGTTATTTGAAGTTGTTCCAAAAAGCTTTTTTACATGAAGTGATTTATAAGTAGTAGATTTAGATGAAGTGATTATTCTAGAACTCTTACATTAATATTTTGTCGCATTCATTTGTGATTCCCATTTTAAAAAACAGTCTTCTTTTAATGCTCAAAGTTAACAATTTTTTTCTTCTGCTGCCTCCACTATTTGGAATGACACTAATAGGATTTAGAAACTCTCTAACATAAGTGTGACATTGTTCGTCGACTCTATATTTAAAGTAATTAAACTGACGTTAATTTAATTGGGTCCCCATTTAATTTATGATTTAAACATTTTTTACTTTGTTGATTGATATGATTGCTGTCATGTACCATCAGATCATATAGTCCGGCGTCTTGTATAGCCGTCAATCTAGAAAATTCATAATTTAATTTAATTTAAATTCATTAAATTCATAATTTAATTACTCTTAAATTTTAGGTTTAAGCATTATTTAATAAACTCGCTTTCAAGTAATTTTGCTAACAGACAAAATAATTAAAGAATTTTTATTCACATCAAGAAACGAATGAGCAGTGACAATAGCAATAATTATGTTGTTCATTTCACCGATTAAGAGAGCAGCACATTCGCACTGTGACAGCTAGATTCGCAGATAAACAGTTTCTATTTTCTACGTTTCATATTAAAGAGATCAGTAAAGTTTAGCAGACATTTTGCACTGCAAGGTTTAATGCACGGAAACACAAACATTTGTAACAGATTTTCGCGCTACACTGCAGCTCGAAATTCTTTTGCACATTTGAATTTTATTATATGATGTGTTTAATCACAAACTTTTTTCAAGGAAAAATTTATCCGATAAAGAAGCTCTATAAAAATACATGATAATCTCTGATAAAAAATACATGATAATCTCAAAATTAATATTTTGAAATCAAAATGATACATATTTCAAGTTATAATAGTAATATTTCAATGATTTAAATAAGACGTGTGTATTCCCGTAGGTAAGCCTATCACTTGAGATCTACGGGAATTTTGCAAAGAGATAAAAATGACAATTTCGCCAGAAGATCACAAAATAATAACGCTAATATGTTTAATTTATTTGCCGAGTCCTAAACATAAATGCGATAAACACTTTTCTAAATGCTCTAATGCTTTGGCTAAACTGTATAATATGTAAATGTATTATTTTGAAATCTAATATCTTACCTATATGCATTCTGATTACAAATAGTAACAGCAGGAAATTGCAAAGATCTGTTCGAGATCAAATCAATTTTAACATTTTTAGGATTAGATCCGAGTAGCTGTATCTTTTGTGCGACAAGCAGAAAGAACAATGCCAATGCAGTCAATATGATCGCGCACCAAATTATTCTGTAATTCAGTACATAAGCTATTTTATATGTAATCCAAAAGTTAACATCATGTTTATTAAGCATTTATTGCAGTAATTTTTGTAAAAATTAGTCTATTCATTGGTATTGCTCTCGGTGCAGTACCTATGGCCTAGAAAGGTGGAAAGCCTCTCATTGAAAATTTACAATACATTACATAAACTTACTATAATATACAATTTGTATTTTACAAACTAATCATTTAGCAGTAGAAAACACTAAAAATTCATAAAGTAGAACTCAAAAATGTAAGAAAGAAAGATGGAGTTCAATATTTGTAAAATACAGTGAAAACTTCAATGACAATAAAGTTAAAATTATGGAAAAAAATTTTAGACGAGTTTGGCAGAGAACCCAAACGATTTAAATTTTTTTTCAAATACTTGCCAGTTTATTACTGATCTAACATTTGTTAGCTAACGAAATGTTGTTAAATAGCTGCTTATGTTGAGCTTGAATATATTTTACTTGATTTTCTAATGTTTCGCTTAGACAAGATGCATTAAAAATACCCGTGTTTAAAACGGTGTGTTTTATTTCCTAATCTGCGTTCTATCTCTCGCTAATAAACGTACATCATTTTAATTTTGCCACATACATCATGCTAAAATAAATTCCGCAGGCTCTCATGAGTCTGTTCATAAACATTTTAGGGTATGAATTCAGTCAACGTACAGATTACATTCTTAAATATATGAGTAATTACTGGCGTTTATTTATGGATCATTAACAATACTATATACATAGGCCTACCTTCTAATTTGATATTGCCCTGGACGTTGAAAGACAAAGCTTAGTCCGTGGAATGTCGTTTCTGAAGCGAAATCGTCAAATAGACGTAACCACTTTTTGCGTGAATCTTCCAAAGAGTTATTATCTGTTTTATCTGTCATATTGATATTTACAGTAGGCCGAAGTTAAATTATGAGTATCACAAAACATTCGGACAAAAAATAGTCCAATGTCTAATTTATGTATATCATCCGCTACTTGACAAGTATTTTAAGTAATTTCTTTAGATAATAATAGTATAATAGTAATCGTTAAAGTTTTAAACAACTGACAAAATATAGATATTATATAAACTTAATGTAGTCAAATTATATAATATTGTTTTAAGTTATTAACTAAAGCAGCGTAAAACTGCAACTGTATAAAACAAAATTTTTGAAGCGTTGCAGTACAAGCGTTTTAAGTTTTCTAATTATTATAAGAATTTATTTCAACAATATGTTCTGTCCAATTTTATTCTTTAGCATAATAGTCTACAATTTTGCAGACTGATGTGATCTAAAGCAGGGAGAATGATATATCTTCGAGGGACATCATTTGGGGAGGGGGCAGGAGGTGACAATTAACTACCCCCTTTGAGTTTTACAAAAAGTAGCTATTACGTGTTTTAAAGTTAATTTAGGCACTAGAAGTTATTAATACTATTGAAAAAATTTGTTTTAATAGATATATAATGAAACTCAGACAAAGAAAGCTAAAAAAGTTGTACATTTGCAGAAGAAAAGACATGAAAACCTAAAAAAGTCATCACTTGTTTTAAGGATTTTATTTTTGAGGCCCCCCCCTGAGAAAAAACTTAAATGATGTCCTTGATAGCATCGACAACAATATGGGCGTTTACAATTTAAATTTTTAATTTTTATTATTATTATTTGTAGACACGCGTTGAAGGCTATAATATAGGGTTGATGATTTAGCTTTTCGCTAACGTCTACTGTGAAGAAAATTTAACTCTGGATGATTAACTAACAGATCAAGAAAATAATTAACTGATTCTGCGTGAAACCCTGTTTGCAAGGTGTTTACCTTATAATTATACCATGTTAAATATTCAATATATATCACATGATCATATATG